>QLTV01002925.1:2926960-2970607 GCA_003457575.1 Thermophis baileyi | reverse complement strand
GTTCCATTCCATTCCATTCCATTCCATTCTATTCCATTCTTTCTTTCTTTCTTTCTTTCTTTTCTTTCTCTTTCTCTTTCTCTTTCTTAATACCCTATATGAGCCCTAGACTCCACCCACCACAAATGGATGGCTTCAGATTTTAAAACACTTTTTAAAAAATACAATAACCTGGTCAGTATCTTCATTTTGACAAATTTATCCTTACCAGGAAAATTTAAGCATTTATGAGCTTCAAGTTAATCCTATTTTTTTAATAGGAGATGAAGTGATAACACTGATAGAATAAATTTCTGCAGGTGAAAAATTGTCAATTTCAAATTGTAATAATGGATAGAGTTGACAAAGTATGGTGCTATATATCCCTATGTAAATTTCACTGACATTCATTGAAAGGGACACCCTTTTTCTCATTTAGTCTTATGGAAAGTAACCCAATGGCTCAGCAGAAGATATTGCATAGCAATAGCACTTAGACTTATATACTGCTTTATAGCCCTCTCTAACAGAGTCAGCATATTGCCTCCAACAATTTCGGTCTTCATTTTACCCACCTCGGAAGGATGGAAGACTGTGTCAACCTTGAGCCTGGTGAGATTTGAACTGCCAAATTGAACTTGTATGTTCTACCCTTTTCTAAGTGGAATTTTCATACTTTATTGCAAGTCATTCTGATTGTGGAAAAGCGGAATATAAATTATTTTAATTAATAAGGGATGTCCTGTTATATTGCCAGCACACCTAAAGATGAAATATTTTGTGCTAGTTTCTTTAAAGCACTAATGTGAAGTCAGAAATTATATTAATCCCACCATTGGAAATAATGACAAGTATGTTTTAAATAATAATTTGATTAGTGGAAATTGGTTTTCTAGAAAAACATCTGGTAGTTCTAAGGAAGATTCTTGAGGTTTAGATCCTTATTAAGTCTGAAGATTTGTAGGAAAGGAATGCTAAAAACATAATTTATTATCATTATGGAACTATAAGTTTAGGCTTTATTTTCTGCTAAAAGTAATTAATGGATTTTTCCTGAACAATAAGGAATTAGTTGCATGTACTCAAAACTAATGCAATATTACTGGCAACTTACTGAAAAAGAAAGAGCAATATATCCATAAATATCATTACCTGTTATTTTTCTCATTTATTGAATAAATTTAACCATTTTCAATTCATGCTTAGAACTTGAATAATTGTGTTGCTGATTTTGAATGAAGAGAACAGAAAAATAGACAATAGTTCCTCAATTCCCTTCCCCCAATCAATCAATTATCTATTATCTATCTTCAAATTCTGAATACACAAAGAGATGGTGTCATCCTTCTTCCATTCCCAGATGATTTGAAATGAATAATCAGCTCTTCTTTGTTACAGAGCAGGGGTCCCCAAACTCGGCAACTTTAAGACTTGTGGACTTCAACTCCCAGCTATGCTGGCTGGAGAATTCTGGGAGTTGAAGTCCACAAGTCTTCAAGTTGCCAAGTTTGGGGACCCCTGCATTAAGAGAATTAAGCACCTCCAGAAAAATCTAGGAATGAAAGATCAAGCTGTTTCTTATTGATGGAAGAGAATATATGTAGCCCAAGGTTGAACTGTGGGTACTTTGGTGCTCTGTGAGCTTGCATGTTTACTTACAGATGTTTCATTACCAGACTAGGTAACACCTTCTCTTTCCCCTCCTCTTTCCCTCCCTCCCTCTCTTTCTCTCTTTCTTCCCCCCTCTCTCCTTCTCTCACTCTTTCCAATCCTCCCTCTCCTCTCTTTCTTTCTTCCCCCCTCTCTCCTTCTCTCACTCTTTCCCACCCTCTCTTTCTCTTTCCCTTCTTCCCCTTTCTCTCCCTCTCTCTCTTTCCCACTCTTTCTTTCTTCCCCCTTCCTCCCTCTTTCTCTCTCTTTCCCTTTCCCTTCCACCCCCTCTCTTACTCCCCTGGGGGGGGTCACCCCAGCCCAGCTCTGTCGTGTTTCTTGCCGTCGTTTGTGGGACTAAAAAGCCACGTGAAACAGCCTTTAAGTAAAATTTAGCCTGCTTCCCAATGGGGGAGACAGGATCCTCTCCTCCTCCTGCAGCCCATGACAAAGGAGAAGCCCTGACAGCTGCGCCGGGCGAGGAAGGGTGTGTGCCGGGGCTGTTGCTGCCTCTGTTGCCGCCAAAATATCCAAAAAAATCCCCCCCCCAAAAGCCAAAAACAAGATGCCAAAAAGCCAAAAACTCGGCTTCTGCGCATGCACAGAAGAAAAAAAATAAACAAATTCTCCCCCAATTTTTTTTTTTTTAACAAATAAAAAAAAAAAGATGGTGGCGTCCACGGACCGGCACCAACCGAACCGGCTCCATGATGTCACCAGCGAGTTGCTACCGGTTCGTGCGAACCAGTCCGAACCGGGAGGAACCCACCTCTGATGTTACTCTACAATGGAATATTCAGTGTCTTTAGAAAAGCCCCATAGACTTTCAACTCTCCCACCTTCTTACTTAATCAATATAAATCTTTCTTTGAGAGCTCTAATGATCTATAAAATTTTGAGACAGATTGTGGCTCCAAAAGAGGCAGGATAAGCCATTTTTGCTTCCATAATTTTTCTCAGTGAATTAGTGCAAAAGCTTTTCCCTGGAGTTTTAATTACAGCTCAGAGTGTCTCTTTTTAAAATTAATATTGTTAAGCCTGAAATCAATCAATTTTTGTGACTAGCTTTTCTATAATTTTTTATTCATTTAGAAATTATTTATGTTAACTGAATCATTGGCTGAAATTTAATAAAATTGATGTATACGAAGCAAAAATGGTTAGGTATACACATTCTCTACTAATTATAGTGTAAACATTTTGTTATCTTTATATAAATTATATATGTGGTATAAGTTAAAATTTTGTAAACTGGTATTTGTAGTCACATATATATATGTATGCTTGCATGCAGGAAAAAAGCTATAATAAGGTATTACTTGCAACAATAGTCTAGTACAGTGGTTCTCAACCTTCCTAATGCCGCGCCCCCATCCCCGCTGCCACGCCCCCTCCCCTCCCCCTCCCCGCGCACGATGAATTGACAAAGGGGTCGTGGCACCAAGATGGCGGGCTAGCGTGCGCTTAGGCGACCCCCGTGAAAGGGTCGTTCGACCCCCAAAGGGGTCGCGACCCACAGGTTGAGAACCGCTGGTCTAGTACCTTAGTATTCAATTGTAAAGAAAATAATTTTGACCCAGCTATTTAGATATATGAGGTTTTGCATGAATTATGGTTCCTAGCCAAGGAGAATTTGAGTCTACATGTGCCCTAGATAGTTTTGTGGTGGTGGGAAATTCTTTTGAACTCTTTTGAACTTAGTTTGGAATAAACCCAGGCCAAATAAATCCATCTGGAATCATTTTGTTGTCTTATCCCTTTTTCATCTTTCGTTTCTTATGGTCCTATCTCAAACCCATGAGGATAGTAAACAGGAGAGTTGGTAGCATTGAAGTTTTGGACTTGAGGCTTCAGTCTTCTAAGTACAGGTAGTCCTTGACTTACAACAGGTCATATAGTGACTGTTCTAAGTTGCAGCAGCACTGAAAAAAACGACTTATGACCGTTTTTCAGAGTTACAACCTTTGCAGCATCCCCATGATCATGTGATCAAAATTCAGATGCTTGGCAACTGTTTCATACTTATGACCATTGCAGTGTCCCGGGGTCACGTGATCCCCTTTTGCGACCTTCTGACAAGCAAAGTCAATGGGGAAGCCAGGTTCACATAACAATGGTGTTACTAATTTAACAACCGCAGTGATTCACTTAACAACTGTGGCAAGAAAAGTCGTAAAATGGGGCAAAACTCACTTAACAAATTTCTCACTTAGCAACATACATTTTGGGCTCAGTTGTGGTCGTAAGTCAAGGACTACCTGTATACTGACAAGAAACAAAGGGAAAAAATGTTTTGAGCATTTAAATACTGAGTGTTGCTCTAATAATATATATATGTGACTACCGAGTCAGCACCAAACATTTACTTGGTAGCACATAATCATCATAATGAATTTCTCTTAAAGAAAGTTGTTTGGTAGGAAAAAAAGAATGAAGTTTTCATTGCCACATGTTATATATCGCCCTATAATGAATAATTAGCATTGTGTAACAATTGCTATTGTTAAGGTTGCTGACTTGTTGTTCCAGGTGGGCCAGTAGAATTAATTGCATTGTCAGAATAGTCAGTATGGGTAATTAATTAATTAATTAATTAATTTGTTTATACATTATATTTATATAGCTATCTATCTCACAAATTTATGACTCCAGGTGTCACACAATAAAAGAGACAGTCATAAAAACTAACAATTAAAAATTCAACAATTAAAACATAAAGTTACTAACTATTATCTTTTTTACATACTTAATTTGTCTACATGTTTACTAAAAATAGAATAAGACACATTGCAGTAAGTCTGCATCATGATTAGCAGATTTATTGATTGGCCCCCAAATGAATCTGTCCACAATAATTTCTTATCCTGATCAATTCTCATGATATAAAGAAAGAATGGACTAAACAAGCAATAGCAGCACAGATGTAAAGAGACTGGGATTTCCAAGACTTCCAGCATTAATGATCTTCATTTTGCTGAAGGGCACAGTATGTGGACTGGTGGGTTAAGATTGTCCCAGAATTCCTTTCTTTTCTATATAAGGAAGGGGGAAAATAGGATGGGATAGACAACACAGTGATGTCCCAAGGTTTTGGAGAACACCAAGCTGGCTCCTTGTGTAACAGAATACAGCAGTAGCTTAGACTAGAAAGTAAAGCGGCTTAATAAACACAAAGATCCCAGTTATCAATATAGATTCAAAAATATATCTGGCTAAATTAATCGGTCCCTTGGTCTCCAGAGTCCAATCACACAATTTCAAAGAACAAGGCCTAAAGAGGAATTTTCAGTTATGTATAATTAATGTATGTAATATATGTCTGGCTATCAATACAAAGTAGGTAATGAGAAATGTAAATAATGTACAGAAGTAAACCAAATAAAAGGGCATTTGTCCCTCATGCAGTTTTTTTTTAAAAAAAAAGATGGATGAAGGATGTAGGGAAAAGTGTAGTAAATATATTAATTTATAATATAAATTTATGTAAATTAATCCTTTCATTTTTATTAGTTAAGCAGGCCTATAAAATGAACTGGCTGACTTTAAACTGATTAGTCTGATCATACATCTGTGAGTTACAAGATTGTTAGAAAATAATGTGAAGAAGTATGTATGTATTTGAGTTTTTGCCCATGAAAAGCAATAGCAGAGTAAAGCGTTTGGTTAAACAATAGTGATGATACAACATTTTTTGGACTTGTGTGTCACTACGTTCATTTTAATTTGTCAGCAGGACTCTTATTCTGAAATGACATTGTACACTGATATGAAGTCCTCATGTGATACCTGTACTGCGCATGTGTTAATCTTTTTTTTCCCTTGTTCTCTTTGTTCTTCACCATGTAGACACAGATGTAGATGTTTTTATTTTCGTTTTGAAAAATATATTACTTTTATTCTTTCCTGGACTCCGGTCTTATTCATGAGGATTGAGGGCAGGGAAATAAGATTCATGTCACCTCTAATTATTTTTCTCCGCAACATTGTGCAGGGTTGGAATTCTGAATGCATGGGTACATTCACAAAATACAGATAGTCCTTGACTTATGACCACAATTGAATCCCAAATTGTTTATTAAATGAATTTTGCCCCATTTTACGACCTTTCTTGCTACAGTTGTTACATGAACCACTGCAGTTGTTAAATTAGTAACATAGTTGTTAAGTGAATCTGGCTTCCCCATTGTCTTTGCTTGTCAGAATGTTGCAAAAGATGATCACATGACCCTGGGACACTGCAACCGTCATAAATATGGGTCAGTTGACAAACATCTGAGTTCTGATCACGTGACCAGGGGGATGCTGCAATCGTCATAATGTGAAATGTGATCATGTCACTTTTTTTCAGTGCCGTTGTAACTTTGAACGGTCACTAAATGAACTGTTGTAAGTCGAGGACTACCTGTACTTCGAAAAACAGTCACATTTTACAACCTGGCAGCCAAACAGCATTCATTTATTAGACAGTCTTCTTAGGATAATTTTTATAATTTCAGTGGGACCTTTGGGAAGCCCAAAAGTATTGCTGTAAATAAATGTGAGGTTCAAAATGGATGCCTTACTTTTCTGCATTTCAAGTTCCTATTAATTTATTGTTATTAACAGATTACTCAAAATCAAATGGGACAGTGAGTCTAATGGAAATCCTAGTAGATTCCAGGTGGCTCACTGGTGTCCATAGATACCAGTTATTTACCCTCAATCATAATTGGAACATTGTTATGATCGGAATTCCTCTTAAAGTAATTCATACCTGAGGCCATAATGTTGTACACAACCACCTGAATAGAAGACAACTGAATACGCTTTTAGGATTGCACTGTAAATACGTTCCGGCCTTAAAATGTAAGTTTCTTCCACCTTACTTTATTGTAACAAGCAATGCAATTTTCTATTGGTGGAATCAATGGCAAATCTGGAGTGAATATTTGAAAGGCGTTTGGTTGAAGGACCCTTTTATCTGTACCTATTTATACTGGGCCAACGACATAGAGCAATTGTATATGTCTTTTTAATGAGATATATATGCAGCTGCAGTTTGTTGAAATTAACTGTACCTTTTTTTAATTAGGTCTATAAAATGTAAGTTTATTATCCTCCGTGTTTTTGTTAAAAAATCTTTCTATACATTTTTCCTTTGTATCCAGGGACCCTGAGGGCAATAGAGATGAATCATCAGGTTTAATTTAATGCAGTAGGAGAGAGAGACCTGTGTGGTCAAGTTGGCATGAAGCAGTGGCTTTGATCTACTTCAGGTGCACTGAGCCCCAGCCAGCCAGCAACAATAATATCTTTGTGAGATGATCAGAGCAGAGAATGAAATAGAGTGGTGGGTGGAATCGCCTGAATGAAAATTCAAGGCTTTCCTTTGTTGTGGTTCTGGCAAGCGAAAAAGTCAACTGTCAGGAGAAATTCAGCAAACATAAAACAGGGTGAAAGTGCAATGGTCAAGTAATGGGCTTCTTTCAAAGAATCTTAACAAGAAAGCATTCAAGATAATTTGATGGGTTCCCATATTTTCCTACAAGTGTAGATGGGAAGTGCCATGGAAGAATGGGGGAAAAAAAGATTGGAACTCTTAATCTGATAAATAGGAGGACTTTGGCAAGTTTATGTGCTTATAAAATTGCAATGTGTACACTAGGTGTTTTTTTTTAAAGAAAAAAACAAATCTTGTTAAATCATGTAGTCTACCAACTAGCCAAAAAAACCTCTGCAAATTAAATAAAGGAAGGTTTTCAATTTATCCCAGTCATTAGGCTTTTAATCAATAAAAGTTCTTAAAATTAATCTTCTGGTTTTTTTTAATGCATTGATGTAAGGCATTCCCGAATTGATCACAGTTTACTAGGGAACCTTAAGATTGCTAAACAAAGATCCCATCTGGATTGCTCTGTTTGTGGAGACCAAAATAACTCTCTGTCATTCTGAAAGCAGAAACAGACTTGCGTCCCTCTCTCCCCGCCTATTCTTTCTTCCATTTAACATTTCTATATTAGACTGATCCTGGTTGTTAAATTTTTATTAGCTATAGGATGTGATGAAGGACTGGTATGACTTATTCTTACTTACTGTATTTTCCTAACATTGAAAAAAGATGGTTTTTTATGCTGAGGTTGGAGAAAACATTATGACATTGGATTTCTCTCTAAATTCAGAGACTTCTCTCTGATTTTAGAGGGCTAAATCTGACCTAGTATGGTCCCTGAAGAATGGGATTAGAACCTCAAAATATGTGCTCTGTTTTTATTTTGCAAAACTCCCTTATGCCATAGAACATATGGTTAATTATTTTGTGATATTGCAATAGGGTTATTATTATTAGCGTATGGCACGTGTTAGCCAGGGATCACTGAAGCGGCTGGCTGCCTCTGTGAAAGGATTTTTTTTGGGCGGTGTTATCTTACTCACGGGACGCCTGAATGCCAATAGGAGGCTCCTTTCCTGTCCCTACGCGGTTTATTCGCTCATGGGAATCGAGCTGCGGAGCGCAGGCTCAGCATCTTACCACGTGAGTCACCGCGGCCCCCTGCAATAGGGTATTTGCGCATGAAAAGGAAGCACAAAACCTCCTTCCAATCGTCCAATCCAGTTCAAACACTGATTTTTTTAAAATTAGTATTCAACTAATACTATGTTCAAGGAACCAAGTATGGTTATATGGAGTTAAATTTATTTTTCTTAGAACCATATAAATAGCTTTCATTCTTTCCTAATTTCCATATTGTTTATTTGTATCTCATGCTTATGTTTTCTTCTAAGTGTGCATTTACAAAGTTCATGCTGACACAGACAGAAAAGGACAATTGTTAAATCATGTAATTTGTGCAGGCACTCCACCCAGTTTCTGAATTAAGTCTGTGTTTTCAGTTTGGAGCTGATGACTTTTGGCCTGAAAATCTTGCAGTAACTTAATTTTCTCTGATTTTATCTTTTGGACTGTTAAAAGGTCCTCTTAAAGATCAACAGGATATAAGAACCGAGGGATTGCTTAGGTGAATCTGTGTATTATAAATATCCCCAAGGTTCTCAGTTTAGTTCAAAGGGATGTCCTTTGCCTGGTTTTGTTTATATCTTTTTAAAAAACAAACTCCAAGCAATTGTGCACATTCTGACTTGGTTGATTTCCCAGCGACTCACACAGTGCTCTTTTTGCTCCACAATATCCACCCAAGCTGCCAGCTTTGTTTACACAAATAGAGTCTGGAGCACGTTTTCAGCCCTAGAGCTTGCACAGTACGTGTCTTTCCAGAACATCCTGGGGTGGAGACCGCAGAGGCATGCTGGCTCAAAGTGTTCCTACAGGCTGATTTCTGTAATCTCAGTAGGAGCCAGACCAGCGAGTGGTTTTAGTATATGTTGGCTTCAATTTGATGGCAGAACATGCCACATTGCAAAAGCATCAGGCTTCTCAAATCATTATTGCGACGAAGTTCTTGGCTGTGCTGGAAAATGTCCACATAGAAAGGAAACACATCACAACATGCTGCTGAATTTGATTGCATTGTGGGTAGTTTTCCGCAGGACCCACTCAAAATCTGCATGGTGGATTTTCATGTTGTATTATTCACTTATGTTGTATTATTCACTAGCTTTTATATGAGGCAGTTTAAAAATGTGATCTCCAAGAGGATGGAGTCAAATGCCTGGAGCAAAGAATTTTTCAGCCAATTGGCCATAACCTAGCGATTCACAAAAGCAGCAATTTGTTGTCCATCACTACATTAGTACAGAGGATGGTGGATGAAGTGAGAAGTGCTGCAGGAAAATGAAAACAACCCCTCCCCAAAAAACTCATAAAAATAATGCAGAACCATGAAACTACAATTATTCAAATCCCGGTATTTCTCAGTATTCTGTCTAATGTAACAGATGAACGTTCATATGTGACAGAGCATTTTATAACTTAAACTATCCTGTAGTTATTTGTTTAATATAAAATATGCATGAATATATATCACATTGCCAGAGTAGAAATAAAATGGTTTGATACTTAGCTGAGATATTTTGTTTCTTGTTAAAAAAACCGGTATGGAGAACATCTAGCATGAGACACGAACATTTAATATATATGTGTTTTCCCAAATACGGAAAGTTAACACAGATTTTTCTCATGAATAACACATTTTAAAAGGAAATCCTCATGGAGGATTAAATATGCATTACATA
Organism: Thermophis baileyi; assembly: GCA_003457575.1. Classification (NCBI taxonomy): domain Eukaryota; kingdom Metazoa; phylum Chordata; class Lepidosauria; order Squamata; family Dipsadidae; genus Thermophis; species Thermophis baileyi. The sequence goes on along the minus strand of QLTV01002925.1, from coordinate 2,960,809 downwards.
TACAAAGTATATCTTGTATTAAGCATATGCAGATGAAGTACTAGTTATAAATACGCCTTTTGTAGCAAATCCAGTCCCTTTGCGCTTTGTATGTTTCCCCTCAGGAGGAAAGCAGTACAGATAATCCTCAACTTACAACCATTCATTTAGTGATTGTTTGAAGTTACGGTACTGAAAAAAGTGACTCACAACCAGTCCTTGCGCTAACAACACAGCATCCCATGGTTATATGATCAGAATTTGGGCACTTGACAACTGGCATGTATTTTGGATGGTTGCTTTATCCCAGGGTCATGTGATCACCATAAGAGCCATAGTGGCGCAGTGGTTAGAGTGCAGTACTACAGGCTACTTCTGCTGACTGCCGGCTGCCAACAGTTCAGCAGTTCGAGTCTCCCCAGGCTCAAGGTTGACTCAGCCTTCCATCCTTCCGAGGTCGGTAAAATGAGGACCCAGATTGTGGGGGGCAATACTGTATGCTGACACTATAAACCACTTAGGGCTGTAAAGCACTGTGAAGTGGTCTATAAGTCTAAGTGCTATTGCTATTGCTATTTGCAACCTTCCCACTGGCTCCTGACAAGCAAAATCAATGGGGGAAGTTAAGTGGATTCACTTAACGACTGCATGATTAACGTAACAATTGTAATGATTCGCTTAACACCATAGCAAAAAAGGAAGTACAATTAGGCACAATTCACTTAACAACTATCTTGCTTAGCAATAGCAATTCTGGTCCCAATTGGGGTTGTAAATTGATGATTACCTGTATATCTCTACAGAACACAGGAGTAGTCAAACACACAGCTATCTCTTAGTTGTACTGTTTTGTTTTGTTCCACTAACGGAGCTGCCAGATGGGACTAGCTATACATGTACTTGCCTTGTTCATGAAACAGAAATCCAGGCATAATCCATAATCCCCTATTTACAGCTTTCCTATATTTTCTGACTGCTACTTCCGGCTTTTCTTTACACACATGCAGTGTACATGTATATAATATAAAGACAGAATAATGTGCAATTAATAGAAGCTCTGAGAGCTCTCCATGTGGCAACTGTGTTAAACAGAGATTACTCTCAATGATGCATAGAAATTTCTGTTTGAAGGATCTACCTGACCTTTGAATGTTGTGCTGGGAAGCTACAGTCCACTTTGATGGGACTTGGACGAAAAGTAGTTACAACTACAGCAGTTTGACATATTATGGTTAAGACATTAAACACACACAGTGTTCTATTTCCTTTTTGTTCTGATTGGCTATAAATTCAGAAAAAAATGGAAGAACTCAGGGCTCAATTATCCTAAGAATTTCTCATATCTAGTGTTGTGTTATTATCTATATCCTGCTAAAACTCTCATCCCTGTAACCTTTAACTGGGTGAAACGGTGCATTATAGGTCAATAATTTTTGAACCAATGTACCTCAAATGGACTAAGACTATAAAATACATCCAAAATCCAGGACCCAAGAGAATGAATTTGGGAAATTTGTGGCTGCTTGAATACTTGCCAGGCTGCTGCTGCTGCTTCAGCTTGGCTAGGCTGCTTCAGTGGTGACACAAAGTTCATTTTGTATGTTCCATATTAGTTTCCTAGCCATTCTCACAATCCCTCACTCCGCCCCCTACCCATCTACCCATTTAACTGCTTACTGGGGAAGGGAGGAATAGGAAGGACCCCTGGACACACACACCCCGACTAGAACTAATACTTCTATTACAGATTCTGTTTTGGTTGAAATATAGAGAAATATTTCAGAGTTGCAGTTAAAATGGGAACATGGCACCAAATGTTCTTTTCCAAAGATCATTCAAGATGCATTGTTACTGATTTAGACTTGTTCAACTTTTAGATGATATACAAGTTGATTTACTTGCTTCCCCCCCTTTCCCTTTTACCCTACCCCTTTTCCCCTTTCCTCCCTTACTTTCACATTGTTTTCATTTTCCTTTGTATTTTATAATTTGATAAACTAATAAAAACTCAACTTTAAAGAAAAAAAACCTGCAACCATCATAAACACATGCCAGTTGCGAAGCCTCCAAATTTTGATCACGTGACCATGGGGATGCTGCAATGGTCATAAGTGTGAAAAAAATGGTCACAAGTCACTTTTTTCAGTGCTGTTGTAACTTCAAATGGTCATTAAACGAATGGTTGTAAGTCAAGCATTACCTGTGTACACTGCTTTCTGTAATGAAACCTTGTCTGCTAGTCTAGTCTCACTGATAAACACTCAGAAAACTAAAACAGGTTGGAACAGAAATAAAATTTGTAGGTTAAAATCTTTGCTTTCTTAGAGTGAAATTTCAGAATTTTGCCATTTTTTTCTACAAATTCACTGTTCAGATAGGCTCGATCATCTAGGCCAGGGGTGGCTCTTTCATCCCTCTGCTGCGGCTCCCTGTCGCTCAAAATATGCGTCACAACTGCCAATGTGCAACACCCACTGACGTGCAATTTATTAAGCTTTTCGACCCCCGGTAGGCCAACCATGGATAAATCCATGAAAAGAAAAGTTTCAGAAGGAAACAGAACCTTTAATTCAACTATATATGCTAGTTTTTTGGTCGCTCAGGAAATAGTCAGGCACGGGAAGTTTTGTGGCTCCCGGTGTTTTCTTTTCTGTGGAAAACGGGTCCAAATGGCTCTCTGAGTGTTTAAGGTTGCCGCCCCCTGATCTAGGCTTTTATTCCTAGAAATGGTAAAGATATTGCTATTTCTAAAATAATTTAGAAGTGCTGTTATTTTTTAAACACATTTATTATCCCGGTAATATTTTACTTTTAAATACAATGTATAAACTCGCAGAAAAGCAAACCAGGTTGGAACAGAAATAAAACTTGCAGGCGAACCTCTTTGAAGGATGTTTTTTCTTAGTGTATTGAATTTCAGGTTATTGCCATTTTTTGTAATATATTAGCCTCGTTGAGTATTTAAAAAATAACTGCTTTCTAAAATCTATAAGAAATCTTCGTTCAACTCTGCTTTAAACTGGGCTGCTGCTGAATGCTGTAATTTGAGACATGTTTTATGGTGAGAGAGACAGTGATTTTCCTTTTGTAGAGGATGGTCTATTGATTAGGAATCTGACCTTTTCCAAACCTATGTCATGAACCTATTGCATAGGGAGCCTTTAACTGTACTTCCAGTAGCCACAGCCAGCATGGCTAATATAAATTGCTGGCATCTGTAAATCAACAGAATCTATTGGGGCACTGCTCTGTATCCTTGGTGGGATACTATTAAAAATACTGAATTCAGATATTGGATGCATAGATGAACATACACATGAAGTACAAAACCTTTACTACTTGTAGATAGCCGTAGATGCCAAATGTTTTATTTTTTTAAGCCACAATGTAGTGATAGGACAGAGTGTAATATTATTCCTCTTGAATATGAGCTCAAAAATCCATCAGGAATTTCTAACTGTGGTGTCATGCAACAACCAAAGATTTTAATATGTCCACAAATCACTTATTTGCTTCATTTTTATCTGAGCTAATCATTGTCTGAGTAAGCATGCTGAACATTTAAATAATAATCAGAAACTTTTAAAAAGCTTAGCTTTACATTTATGTGGAATATTAATTATATTGAAGGAGTGACTTGGTGGCTAGTGGTGAAGACGCTCACTTTCCACTCAGAAGGTTGAGAGTTCAATCATAGGTGGCGGCAGATGTTTCTCTCCTAGGACGCAAAGAAAAAATACCTGCTGTGAACTCCACGTAGCATCAGGAAAGGCATCCGGCCAGTAAATGCTCAGTTCCTTCCAGTCACCCCGACTCTGCCTCGAATTAAGGGAATTAAGAGTTGGGGGGGAAAATAATTATACTGAAGATCTTTATAGCTATCAAGTAAGAAAAACTATTCATTAGTTAGCACCATTTAAGATTCCAGTAAGTGGAATATTAGACAATCATTTTGATTCAATTTTAAAATGAAATATTTTAAAAACTCTATCTATTTCAAATGAAGGCAAATATACATGTCCCAGGATAATGTTGCAGGATCCAATTTGGGTTTGTCACCAGAACCAGAGGTTTTGTCTTTCAAGCTTTCAGATTTCTGCTGGAGCCCATCTTCAGAGAACTTCTCTCAAGCAGGGTGTGTATGTATTTAATGCATTTTATTTGTATATATTATGCTTTACCCTCTGGAGAATTCTATTAGGAACACACTTTGAATAATATAGTTATAATTTCCAAAATGGGAAATTGAAATGTTACAAATAAAAAAAAAATGAAGATAAGGTATTAACAATAAACACATTAGGTTGCTAGAGTAATTGCACTCTACAAAGGAATACCTTATTTTTTAAAGTATCTTAATATTAACAACTACAAAAATGTTACTAATATGCATGATAGAATTTCTGAATAGTATACCGTCGCTTGTATGTGCAGTAATGTCTGTTGTAAATAGTGCATTACTTTGGAGTACAAAAAGCCATTTCAGTGCACAGTACAAGACTGCCTGTAGAAACATATCCAGACAGCCCTTTGTGTTCATTTATCAAAGCTCTCTGCTTCTATTGCATTGCAGGCGACATAGTAAATATTACAGGGGCAAAGGTTATTCTGTATCCAGACAGTGCCATTAACTGAAATGATTTTTAAAAAATTGAACTGCGGGCTTTAAAATACAAAGCAAAAATGTTATTCAAAATTGCCAAACTCCAAAACATTAAAGAAAATTTACAGATCTTGTCTTTTGTGAAACATTTGATATAAATTCATATACGGTAATACCCCTGCTCTTAAGAAAGCAGGAAATGAACTGGGCAGTATTGTTATTAGAAATACTCACAACTTAATTGAGCAAGCATTTTAAATGGATTTCATGAAAATGGCTATCCACCTGGCGTGAAATCTCCAAGGCCTTTCCATAAGGTCCACCATTGGATTTTTTTAAAATGTTTTGGAGAAGTGAAATCTGCATCTAGAGATCAGTAAATAAGTTTTACCAAATATACCAATGGCACAAAGTTATGAAAAGCAGTTGTTAAATGTTATTTTGTTGGTTTTGACAGTGTTTTAGCCTATCTCGGTAATTCTGAATCTTGACTGTCTATGTCCCGATTAAGTATGAATGTAATGTTTTATGAAAATCTTGATGGGTATGATTTTGGAAAGCGACAATACCTAGGTGTAATTTACAAATCTTTTTAGCATAGTTGTTTGGAATATATGTCCAATTACTCAAAAGTATAAACAGAAAAGTAAAAGCTGGAAATCTACAATGTGGAGGTGATGGCTCACGCCAGAAGAAGGTTCTTAAAGGGTTTGTATCAAATCCTTAAAGGATTTGTAAAATATTTGACAGCTCGTTATTATTTCTGTGGTGCTGTTTCTGTTTTTATGTGCATACATAAGTAAATTTTCCCTTGGATTTATATTAATTAGTGACCAGATAAAACATTTCAAATCAGCACATGCTTTTTAATGGAAATAAGAAGCACTAATAAAGGCTCTAGCCAAGCTATGCCAGCAAATCTGGAGAACGGCACAATGGCCAACAGATTGGAAAAGATCAGTCTATATTCCAGTAACAAAAAATGAGATGCAACAAACTAAAGTATGTAAACTATCATACAATATTATTAGTGTCACATGCTAGCAAAATAATATTTAGGAAGTGCTTTTATTTATATATTATTGCAATAGGAATGGTAAGTAGAGAAGACTTTATTCATTCTTCCAAAGATACATTTAAATATATTTGAACCTATTTTTTATTAGTAATAATGATGTCCCATTGAACGTTCATCCCAGAATGACTTCTATAACTTTATTAGTAGTGTTTGCTATTGAAAACTATTGAAAACACAATAATGTTTGCTATTGAAAACTATTATGGATAACTGCATTTCAGTTCAGTTCAAGTTAACAGTTCAGTTATGGATTGCACTGGAAAAAACATTTTTTTTTGCAGATTCAATACAATATTTTGCCTTATACATGTAATTATAATGCTGTTTTCTATCATGAAAGACAGCTTGATGTGAACTACTAAGTTAGTGTTATTAATGACAGGTTTGGGTGGCCCGAGCACCACGTGATGGGGTGAGCGCCCATCCTCACCCCAGCTCCTGCTAACCTAGCAGTTCAAAAGCATGCAAATGCGAGTAGCTAAATAGGTACCACTTCAGTGGGAAGGTTAACAGTGCTCTGTGATGTCATGCTGGCCACATAACCACAAAAATGTTTTGGGACAGCACTGGCTCATTGGCCTTGAAACGAAGATGAGCACCACAGTTGGCAACAACTAGCGGAGTAAAATCTTTTTTTTTAATGACAAGTTAGGAGTTTTCAACAAATATAAATTATTTTTATAAATACAGATTTTTTTTAATACCGATAGCATTAATGAAATAGTTTCCAATGAACATGTCAACTGAAGATGCTCCTTTGTGTCCTTCAGTGCCAATTCCATTTGATGTGGGGAAAGATACTGTAATATAATTACTGCATATAATACTAAACTACACAACTTTACATTGTAAGAATCATTTGGAAAGCCCCCCTTCCCAAACATGGCAGTATGAGAGACCTACAAATCAGAATTAAATGGGAGGTGCACACATTCATAAGTGCAGGGGATGGTTTGTTTCAAAAAGCTTTTGGGAAATTATGTTTGGCCTTTTATTCTCTGTACAGGGAACTCTTCCACTTTCAGGCAGCCCTTTCTTTCTTCTCAGAAATGCCTCCTCTTCCTGCCCGTCCTGTTTTTCATAGATTATAATCTAGAGCACTGCTTTCATCTTATTCGGAAAGTGATATTTGTTATCTGTGCACAAATACGAGTTGAGTTTAGTAGAAAGAAAAAGAAGACCGTGCTTGCTTGTATATGTCTAAATTTAAACTTGTTTGATTTTATAAAGCTGTGATAATCTAGGGAAGATCACTTGATATAGCTTGAAGTGTTTTCTTGGTACTGTCATTTTTTAATATACAATTATACATTTATAAAGTGAAAAATTTTACATTTTTCAATGTTTTCAAGCACTTTTGCAATTCACTCCTCCTCAAGAGTTGACACTGAATTTTGGTTGGGCACACCAAGGTTGAATTGAGGACTGTATCTCATCCAGATGATTTATTCATAACAAACTGTGCCTTCTGGCAGTTGCATCACAGCTGAATACGGTTAAACTAGATTCATCATTTCATTTGTTTCTGATTGCTCTATAATGTTTACATATCTAACATATTAGTATAAATCTTGGACGGAGTAGATTGAGGTTAAGTCCTCTCACATGGCTCTTTTTTCTTTTCTCAATCTTACTATAAGCATTGAACCTTCATAACAGTTGAAATATTCCAAACCAAAAGAGAAATATGTCCCTTGTTAATTCAGTGGTTTAAAATGGATTACAAATAAAGAACAGACAACCACAAAAACTACAGAGTTTTTCTTCAGATGTTTGAGGATGCTGTCATTCCGGTCAAAATAATAGTCAGAAGGGATGGAGAGGTTTTTAGATTTTTATCTTATACCTTTGAAAGGCATGTATGCCCTACATACACCAGTTCAATTATATATTTTTATTGTAAAAGAGAAAATGAAATAAACCACTCTTCAATAATTGTTTATATTCTTTGTGAAAATTATTATTTCTTTGATTTATAATATTTATAAACATACTCTATTTATTTATCAAATTTGTATAGCTGCCATCTCATGTAGTAACTGGGAAGTATATATAATAAAATAAGATACATAAAAATCATTAGAAAACCACAACTTAAAAAGGTAGAAGGCAAAATGGTGAAAAAGTATACAAAGAGTGCCTCCATCATATAGCCTTCTAGCATCCGCTCAATCATTGAATCCCCAAGCTAGTTGACAGAACCATGTTTAAGGCCTTCCTTGGCAAGAAAGATGTTCCATATTAATCTAATTTGCCCGATTCCTAATTAGCCCATAGTGAAATGGCTATTTTTTCTACGAATGCAGTATTGCATTTCATCACATACCAATTGTCCAATTTCTCCCATCCCACTTTTTTTTTCTAAATATAGTTGTTGTGTGGTAAGCTTCCAGGATAAAATTACCAAAATGTTATCTTTTAAAATCACATTTGAGGGGGGTGAATATTAAGTAGTTTTGAGAACCCATATTCATTTCTTGATCAAGTAGTTTTGAGAACTCATATCAACTTGAAAACCCCTTTCAAAAAATTCTCACTTTATAACATGTCTACCAGACATGAAATTATATTTCTTTATTTATCTATCATCTCTAACAAACTGAAGAATTTTTCTACTATCAGGTGATAATCTAACGGGGTACTTATACCATGTATGAATAATTTTAGGGTGGTAATGGTTTATGATTAAATAGATTTTTTTTTGCCTCCTTCCCATTCCAGACTTCCCTTCCAAATTTACTTTTAAATCTGTCTTGCATATTTTTTCCACCCAGATCTTAAGAATTTCCTATCTCATTTTCAAATAACATAAATCATTTTTAATCTGACTTAGTTCTTGGCTATCCAATTTTAATTATTTTTCTGTGTTCCATTCATTAAACTCTAGTTTTTCCTTTGGCAATTTTTTTTTACAGAAAAGTTCAAATGCTATCAAAATCATTCCAACCAAGAATGTAATTCCTTGCAGGAATAGATAATACGATTATCCTAATAAAACTCCTGCAAGTGAAATGAACCCACTTTCTTGCATTTATTTTGTGCACTCTCGTGTTCCCTATACTGAAATCAGATACAGAAAGATCAATAGCATAGTATCAGTATTACTTATTATAATAGTATCAATAGTAAAGATGAAAGACATGGAAAAAATAGGTGGTCTTTTCAGCCACATGTGAAATAGACTATTAGTATACTTGCTACTTTTTTCCTTACAAAAATCCTATATTTCCCAAAATGTTGTATTGATCTATTATTTTATCACTGTATTCTCTGAACTCACAAGTTTATAATATCTCTCCCTACTAAAGAAATTAAATATTGCAAATGATAGGTCTCATGTACCGCATGGACAAGTTGCCTCCAAGTTTGAGGCAGCATATAAGTGCATTAAAAAATAGAAGAATTAAAAGAATGTACAATACTGTTTCTCAAACACACCTTCTAGGTATATAGGCACACATTATTGTCAATGGAATTGATTTCCTTAGCTTTTACCGACCTGGTTTATACAGATGGCAATGCTTATCTGAAAAGCTGGCAGGATTGGACCCCACTAGTGCGTAGAGTGGGAGACCACTAGGCGATTCCTGAGCTGTCAGATAGACTGGGAAGTTAAAAAGAAAACCCAAGATGATAGTGTTAAACCAGGTCCATATAGTTGACCACAAAGCTACAGAAATACATGTAGTAAGTTACTAAAAATTCAGTTTGGCCTGAAGAAGACTTTATCTTGTAGGTTGCTCGAACTATTCAGCTCAAATGAGACAGATATTTGTACTTCCATTACAAACAAGTTTGCATTTGATGTGTAGCTGGGATTGAAATCAGAAACTAAAGTCTGCCTTCCCTCCAGCACATTATCCTTCCTTTTACATCTGAAGAGTTTTTAGAAATACTTGTGGCTGCCAGCCCTCCCCACCCCTTCCAGTTGTTATCAGTGTTATGACTTTTCTTTGAAGGAAAGCCTCTCTTTGCTGGACTTTATTTTAATAACTACAGTTAATTTTTTTGTTGGATGAGAATTCATCATACATTTGAAAGAGTTTCCTTTTCCTTTGGTGCTTCAAATTGTTAAATTATAAGCCCCTCCCCCCCAAGTACATTCTAATTGTTGGAGATAAAACTGAAAAATATGAATATCAGAATTCAAATCTTATTAAAAAAACAATAGAAAACTTAAAATTATAACTTGTAAAGAATATCTGTGGAAGAAAGAGAGCTCTATTGAAGGCACATGTTGCAGGCAAAAAAAAAACACTGAAGAAAGTACAACAAAGAAAAATGCTTACAACTGAGAAGTGTAATTAACATAGAGGTTACTTACTGAGGATGAAAATTCAGTCAATAGAACAATTATGTATCATATTTCTGTTCAGTTTTTAAATGTCCCTTTGTTACTTTTTAATGAGAACAATTTTTAACTTGAAGGCCTTAAAACTATGTTTAATTCACATATTTTAAGAATCCAAAATTATGTTTAATTATCAGTTAACTAATACCAGCAATTTAAATATATGAGCTTTTTAAAGCTTGACAGAATAGTATTTTCTAATAGAGAAAAGAAAATATGATGCAAGGGCTGGAAGATTGCTGTGGTGCCGGTGATAAAACATGTTGAATCAGTGCAGAATTTAATACAACTTTTTTTGAGGAGATACGGGGAATTGGCTGGTTTATGTTTTTAAGTTCAGTTTCAGTTTCTCAGGCTTGAAGATATTGGTCAAAAGTTTGCATCTGTTCAGCCTGTTTCCGTCTTGTCCATTTGGCTATTAAGATTTAGCAGAAAGGGGTGATAGAATGACTCCAAGAAGTGATAAAAGAACTAATTACAGCAGAAAATAGTCTGTGATGAAAGATGAAGTGATGCCATAACACAGGATGGATTTGGAGGTACTTGAGAACTTCTATCAAATAATTCCTTTCTGGACAAAATACTTCAGCAGGCGATGGCTAGTCAGTTTTATACTTTCTTGGAAAATGTGGATCATCTCTCCCCATTCCAGTTGAGTTTCAGACTTGGTTTTGTCACTCAAGTACTCTTGACCATGCTAGCAAATGGCCTGTTTTCAGGAAAAGACATAGAGAGTTCTTCTCTGTTGATCTTTCTGGATGTCTTGGCCACTTTGATTCCATCTGCTATGATGTCCTGACTCTCTGGGGCCACTTACAGGTCTCAGAATTCATTAGCTCTGAGTCTGTATAAAACTGCTTCCCAATTGAAGGAACAGGTACACAGGTGTACTCCAGGTTTCTTCTGTATCACCCAAGACCCAAGTGACATCAGTAATCTGGAGTTCATTTGGCCAGTGTGTTTCTGGTTACGCTTTGCTGTGATCCTTCTTGAACAGCAATGGCTTGGTTTGACTGATGCTCTGATGTTTTGCATTGGATTAATGCAATATGCCTTTAAATATGACTCAGAAATTGCATCTGTTGTACAATTCAGCGGTGAAGTTATTACCCAGAGCTCCTTTCAGATTTAACATAACATCTGTCCTAAAAGAACCGCATTGCCTGCCTATGCACTATCTACCAATCCTACTTAAAAAATCTCAGAATGGCTGAGTCCCTTATTGTTTCAGAACCGTGAAACTTGAGCATGAATCTTTCTCAATGTGAACATACTCAAATATTAAGATTTACAGGGAAAAAAAGTCACCAATCACTGTCAGAAGTGTGTTCTCTATTATGGCCACCTACTTCGGGATGCCTTTTCTGGAAGTCAGGATGGTACTGATATCTATCTTTCAATACTAGAGGAAGAACTTCATTCTCACATTCAAAGCTTACTCACAGCTATACAATGCTTTTTGTTTAATAATGCCTCTCGTTGTTGTATTTATAATTGTGTATTTTAAATAATATGTTTTAGTTACATTATTACTTATTGACTTGGTTTTACTGCTTCACATTTCTTTTTTATGGTATATATTTTATTGTGAGGTCTTCAAAATAGCGGATAGGCTATAAATATTTAAAATAAAATAGAGCTTTGTGCCTGTCCCTGAGGGAGGTATTTGGCTGTCAGGAAATCTCACATGGTTCCCACCAATTTCATTGTATGTTTTTTTTTTTAAAAAAATTGGATTGCATTGAAAGTGATTTTGCCATAAAATCAGAATACAAATACAAATACAAATACAAGGTAGATACATTTAATGCATTTAAGGATGTCAAAATATGTCCAAATACTGTTTGGATTTTTTTTTGTTACACTAATTTACAAAGGTATATCATACTCAACAAATGCACTTTCAAGAGCCTGCCAGCCCAAGACATTTTAAAATGCTATAATATATACATGTGTGATTCTTAAAATTAAATTTGGATTAATAATCAAGGTGGTTCAGTATTTAACTCAAAATGTACTTCAAAAGATGGAATTACTGAAAGTAAAATGGAAAGAGGAGCTCAAATGCACCCAAACAGGCCACAAAATATGCCATTGTGCATCAGTTCCTCAGTGTACATGTTGTAAATTAGATATGGCCTGGTTTATGGTAGTATTTCAGCATTCATTCACCTGGTAGATTTGGATTTACAACTTTGGGAAAAGATTCTGCTACTTTAAAGAGTTGTCGTAGGTGCTGATTTCATGCGTCTGCGTGTGGCTCAATCTGTGGTATCTTTTATTGCGGCTTTTTATGCATACGTTTATATTTGTAGAATTTGAAATGTGCACAGCCCTAATATTTAATAGCTATTCATCCCTTTCTGTTTGGACCTCCCTTCTATGGAAGCCATTACTAATTGTGAGAATGGTAAATCTGCAGAATATATTTGCATGTAAAACCCTGGAGAAATCTATTGGAAAGAAGAAGTGGCCCTCTGCCAAATTCCAGGATTTTTAAAAGATCCCAGTAGAGTTTCTGGCAGAAGGAAAGAAAATCCTTGTACAGAGGAAAAGCTCCACACCCATTGTCTATGCTCAAGATGTACTAATGTGCAAATCTTAATTGCTCTGCAGATTTGTTGATAGTTTTTTGGAATGCATTCAAATGGTATTTCAGGAGTAAGATGATACAAACATCTGAGTGGGTAAGTGGAGATCAGCTAGTGACAGAAATACCCTGGTAAATTATTGTGGGTATTCTTTAAAATACCAAGCTGGGCTGCAGATATTCAAAACCTGATGGTTTCCCAGCAGAACCAATTATAGTCTTTTAATTTGACTTTCCCTTTGAGGATTGGCAAAGACTCAGGTAGCTTTGGGAACAATGAACCAATCATTTATGGAATATGGCAAATAATGAGTTAGGTCATAAAATATTTAGACCTTCCTGGAGTTGTTCAGAAAAATACATTTTGGAAGTTTTTACATTTGTGTTTATGTTCAGAGTTCTAGAGAGTAGAAAGGAATTTATGTTTTATTCCACCTTCAGGTCACGTATTCTGGAAGTGTTGCAAATTGTATTTTTCCAGAGCTAGATTAAAAACAACTGCAAGTGAGCAATAATTTTTGGATATTTGTAAAAGAGGATTTGCAGTTATCTCATTAACAATTGGGCTTCAAGTAACCTGTAAAAAATTGAAATATAGCTTATTTGGTTCATACCTTCTTATTTCCATTAGTACTTTATCCTTGGGGTAGTATCAGAACATCACACAGAGATAGAGAGAGAGAGAGAGGGAGGGAGGGAGGGAAGGATGGAATGGAATGGAATGGAATGGAATGGGGGGGCGGAGGGAGATGGAGAGGGAGAGAGGGAGAGAGAGAGAGAGAGAGAGAGAGAGAGAGAGAGAGAGAGAGAGAGAGAGAGAGAGAGAGACACGAAAACAAGGTTCTTTGAGAAAAATGGGAAAACTATTTGTTGTATTGGCAGAGAGAAAATGAGGTAAGAAATTTCCATGAAGTGTACACATGATGGTGCAGACGTATGTGTGCAAATTTAGAAGTAATCATAATCTCAAATATAAATGCAGTAGATTTTAGTTTAGTTAGGAATAATATTCCTTGATGATTGATCATGGTTGATAGACAACTACAAAATCCCTGCTTTCTTTTCCTAAATAGGAAAGAATAGGAATAGGAATATTCTTTATTGGCCAAGTATGATTGGGTACACATGGAATTCGTCTTCTTAAAGATAAATTTCTTTATCTTTAAATCGCCTGATGATCTCAACAGTTGATCAAATTGAGCTATGTATTTTGTAAATATGGCCATGATGCTGCCATACATGCATTTGCTATCAACACTGAAATCTCCCAAATCTCTGACAGTTGTTACTGAGAAGATGCTGCAGTCTCAAGAACAATTATGTGCATTTTAGAGCAATTTCTCGAATTTCTGTCTTGCTTCTATCTTGCTTCTCTTTCTTTGCCACTATTTATTTATTTATTTATTTATTTATTTATTTATTTATTTATTTATTTATTTATTTATTTATTTATTTATTTATTTATTTATTTATTTATTTATTTATTTATTTATTTATTTATTTATTTGCATTTCTATGCCGCCCAACTCCCAAAGGACTCTGGGCGGCTTACAGCAAATACAAAAAAACATAATAAAATATAGAAAGCTTACATAATAAAAAACATTTAAAAACAATTAAAAACCCATACACATCTTTTCCTGGCCGGATCTCGCCAAATTGCAAAAGCGAGGTCAACGGCCCCAAGCCTGCCGGAGTTTCCCTTTGGCATCTCTGCTGGAGGCAAGGAATTATCTGTATGGATCACATACTTTTCCAAGCTTCTACCCATAAACCTGTAACTTGGTAATGCTTGAACTCTTGCATAGCTAGCATAACTAGATTTAAATTTTCTTTTCAGGTTAGCAAGTCCCCTATATTTGTCCCTGGTGTTTGGGGACCCTATTATTCAGCAATGGTGCCAGGATTGTGGCTAAATGAAGGAGGTCAAAGTGTAACAGGGAAACTGGTAGGTATAATTTTTAGTTCCATTTATCTTTTTAGTTATATTTAAGCTACATCATTATCTTCACATTTGTTACATGAAAATATGCAATAGATGACATTGTATAATAATGGTTAGAATGATAAAGTTATGTGACAGTTCAAACTTTGAAATAATTTTAGTATCTACAATAGATCCATAGTAAGTGTCTCTAAGTCATTGGAGACAGGGTGATAACTATATTTATCCCTCATGTGCCATAGGAAGTAGATTTGCCTTATTCATGTTGTCATGAAATAGATTTTAGCTCTGGACTGAATTCTATTTGCAAAAGAAAGATAAAAAAGAAACTACTCTCCTATTGTATCTTCTTAATATAGACACATATTTATCTATTACCTTATTTTTGTATACTGTCTTTCACGTGCTGCTGAAAGAAGCATATACATTTTTCAAGTAATACATTCATTAGCAAAGTTAAAGTTTCTTTGCTCTGGATCATACCTATGAACTAATATTGGGTGACTTGGGATTTAAGGAATGACATTTAACACAGAGATATTCATTTCAGTCACTGAGAGCTTCATTTTGTTTTGTTTTGTTTTTAAATATATTTGGGAATAGAAATTCTACTTATTTAATTATTATTAAGTTTATATGTCTGGTACACCTTTGCTTACTGATTCATGTGCTGAACTTGAGCGCTTAGGAGAAATTCCTGCTCGTGAAGAGAACTGTAGTTTCCTAATACTGATCCCTCAAGAGTCAAGTTTGAATCCTCCTGGATCTAGTATTAATGCTGGATAGCTACAACATATAATGGAATGGAGGGTTGTTTGTCAGCTTTAGCCAATAAGCAACCATATCCTATTTGGAAGAAGAATACTTAGCTTCAGTAATCATTTTCTGGTAACCTTGAAGTTGGATTAGTGCAATTCATTCTTTTGTAGAATGGCCTAGAACAGGGGTGTCAAATTTGATTTTATTGAGGGCCGCACCAGGGTTGTGTTTGACCTTGGGGGGCTGGGGTGGGTGTGGCTAGGGTTGGCATGGCCAGCTCGACGTTACTCGGGTCAGGGGCGCCTGTGGTGGCCCAAGCGCTCTGCCAGCAAAAACAGGCTCCCGAGCTCCATTTTTGTCTGTGACAGCCTCCTGCAGCCCTCTGTCAGCGAAAACAGAGCTTGGAAGTGCCGCCCACAGCACTCGCGAACTCCGTTTTTGGCTGGGATGGCCTCCTGCAACCCTCTGCCAGCGAAGACGGCGCTCAGGAGGGCCGCATGCAGCCCCCCCAAACTCTGTTTTCACTGGCAGAGGCACTGCAGGCTGGTCCTTCGCTGTTTCCAGATCCGGCCCCCGGGCCTTGAGTTTGATACCCCTGGCCTAGAATGTAGGGGTATGCCTCCTGACGTTCCCATTTAAACTGTGTGAAACAACTATTGTAAGATGCTAAAATAATAAACCTTGGATTCATCCTTCAGTTTATCCTCAGAACAAATTGTTAGTGGATTGGACTGAGAAAAATGACTGGCCTAAGTTTCTTGAGCTGCAGGACTGAGTAGAAATTTGAACTTATCACATCATCAGTTATAGTTCAAGATTAAATTTATTTTTACATTTTAGACTGTCTGCACAATTCTATACATACCTACTGTAGCGTATTCCAGACTCATATTGTTCAACAGAACTTACAGTTCTGAGATGTGTGTAGAAATAATAATCTGCTGCATATTTCAGGTATGCAGACATAAACTGCACATACATATTGACAATTAATGTTAAGGGACTTGTAAACAGTATATTGGGGAACAAATCAAAAGTCATTCTGTTGAAGATTTGGGGCCTTCATCACATTTCACAATTACAGCAGTAATTGCTGTAGTTTGAATTACCCTGTATGAAAAGACAATGTATGGGTTAATTGTAGTAAGGCCTTACTTTATTAATAAATGACAAATTACAATTCAGGGTTTATTTTTCTGCATATTGGCAGAGTGCATAGTTGCTGAAACAAATCTGTCACCCGGGTAATCATATTTCAAAAATATAAAACTACCTTCAATCAAAAATCAATATTTTTTTCATTTTCTTTTCTTTTCTTAAGATAGAGCATATTGTCCAAGGACATGCTGCTTTCCCAGAACTACAAACAAAATCTGAAGCCAGGTCAGGTCATAAACCTTATTTATTCTTCATTTATTATTCTGTTTAGAAATTTCTTTTTGGCTGTAATACAGAAAAACCAGTTAGCCAGACTCTTCCAACTTTATTTGGGCTGTTGGTTGGGCTGTGTCTCATATTTACATGTCTGTCCAAACTTCTTTATCCTCCTTATTTTAGCATACATTTTTAATAATTTTTAATTTTTAATACACCTGAGGAATGAGCCACGTGTCTGTTTCTGAGATACTGTCATCAACAGAAGTTGATTTTCTCTAGTCATGGCAGACTTGAAAAATAATTTTTGTGAGTGCCTGGACAACAGTTCAGCCTAGTTTTCACTCGCTTCATTTCAGTGCTTAGATATGCATTTATCTTTGCAACATTCCTACCAAAATCCCATCTTTTAATAATGGTGCCATTCTTGGTGAGATGATCATGTAAAGAATTTAACCTTATAACGAAGCAGTTACAAAGCTCTTATAATAATATAAGTAATGGAAAGTTAATTGTTTGAGACTTAAAAATGCTCACCTACACTCATTCATATGAGTGATGTCACCTAGCCCCTCCTTCTCAAAAAATTAAATAGAATCTTTGATTCTTTGCCACTAAATGGTGCTCACCACTAATCAAAAGGGTTATACTCTGGTATTTATCTTGTTTATCCCACAGAAAAGAAAGTTTTTAGCTTTTACATAAGAGGAAGAACTCGGTGAAAGTCTCTTAATAATCAGACAAAAGCATTTGGCATATTTTTGAACCATTCCATACAGATCCCCCAATTTTAACCCACTCACCAATGATTCTTCAGTCTCTCACAATAACTTTTTTACTTAAGAAATGATAGCTCACTTTATATCTTAACAATTTCATTTTTTTTAATAGACTAAGACATAAATCAAACACACACACTTTCCTATTTTGTAACAAATAATTTGTTCCGTGAATCCCATCAACTAGCAGATATGTGCGGTGTGCTTATATGCATTCAGGATATGTATTTAAGTTTTGAATTGAAAACTTGAAATATTTTTTAAAAGTCCAATCTATGTAGCAGTTTTGAAAATATGAATTAGATCAGTTCAGTTAAATATGTGCTCCAAATAAAATTATTTCCACCCAAGTGCAAAGGCTACTGCTCTAGAGAGAAGACCAAGTGGAAATAAGGAAGGAAAAGAGATATTACCTCATACCGGCATGTTAACCATTATGCAGGTTTTTAGGGAGGGGAACTTAATGGAACAGAATAGTGGACTTTTAAAAATATGAGTTAGAGAGAATATTTAGGTTTGATGATTATTATCTCTTCAATTTTCAGTTTTGACGTCAGGATCTCTGTTTTCTACCACACTGAAAATAAATTGATCCTCCCCTATAATACCAGAAGATTCAGTTTATTCTTAATTAAAATGTGATTTTGCAAAGCTGGACAGAGATGAGTTCTGATTAAAAGATTTACACAATGTTACATTACAGAAGGACACTCATTTTATACTATACAATGTATGCTATGAGAGAGCCAGTTTGGTATAGTGGTTAAGGCCCCAAGCTAAAAAGTGGGAGACTGTGAGTTCTAGTCCCACCTTAGGCGCAAAGGCAGCTGGGTGACCTTGGACCAATTACATTCTCTCTGGGAAGAAGACAATGGCAAATGGGGTTGGCCACTTAATAAAGATGCCATGTGATAGTGAGGTGATGTTTCATTGATTTTACCACTTTAAGGATTTTATATTTATTTTGTTGTAAATGCTTGTGAGTCTTTGTAGAATTAGTGGTGGCGTATAAATATGACAGACATTTGTTTTAGTATTCTGAACATCAAGTAATTAGGTTAAACAGAGAGAATTATATAGATAAATACATGAGATTTTAATACCTTTTAAAGAACCTGAACCCCAGGCCTCAACAGGTCAAGGCAATCTCCAGATAAAATAGTACTGGAATAAAAAAAAATCAAAATAAGAACTTTGTTGGGACAAGCTATACGAACAACCAATTCTTATGGCCACACACCATCCTTGTTTCTTTATTTTCATAATATTTAAATTGAAAAGTGAGTTACACACACAAATAATCATTTCAGAGGGTCATACCATATCTTCTGTTTTCATGTCCCATAATAGATGTTTCATTTTTTTCAATATAATCTTAATAGGAAACCATTCTTGTATTCTACTCTCTACATTCCTTTTTGTCCTGTAGTTCTTTTTCCATTTTTTTTCGGTGGCCAAAATTGTACAAATGAAGTAATATAAAAAAATTAAAATTAATGCAATTTAAATAATTAATAGCTACATTAGCACAATAACTAATGCAGTCTTACACAAGCATTTCTTTGCAAATCATGCACTTATTTTGCAGCAAATGAGATTTCATTGTTTGAGCACATGTCCCCCAAAGAATACATTTTTTGCTCATTTTCTTTAATATATCTTTTGAAGACATAGAAGAAGTCTTTAAAAATATTACTGTATATTTTTATGGATGTATTTGCTTTGCCAATTGATGTTACAGAACATTTAATCACTGGTGTATAGCTTTATATTAAGTTTATTCTTTAAACAAATTTATTTATCAAATTTAGAAATCATCCATCTCCCTCACAAAGATGTGTTTGCCTGCAGCTAACACATAGGATTGTTTTGACCTGAGAAATGGTTCTAAAACCATTTTACAATCTCACTCAAGTTCAAACAACTGACTAAAGAGCCAGGTTGGTGTAGTGATTAAGGCACTAGGCTAGAAAGCAAAATACTGTGAATTTAAGTCCCGCCTTAGCCATGAAGCCAGCTGGGTAACTTTGGGCCAGTCCCTCTCTCTCAACTCAACCCACTCACAGGGTTGTTATTGGAGAGAAAATAGGACAAATAGGTGTTGGATTTGTTTGTTTGCTTGAGTTGTTTCTAAAAATAATAAAGGCTGAAATAAATAAATACCTTCATCCAGAAAAAGTTTATTCTTGGAATACTTAATTAATGTATATTCTAGATGAATTTGTGGACTATTACAGCTCCATGACATAACTTCTTGTGAAATATATTTGAATTGCCCCATGTTCTCTGTTTAAAATCTTTGCTATGTCACTGTAGCCTGCTTTTCGTTATCTTTCTTCTTGTCCTCTTTCATTGAACAGTTATGTTGGGCAACACAGCAAAAATGAAAATGAAATAATTCTATGAAAGAATGTTAACAACTTTCAAACAGTGACTCTCCCTCCCCCCTATACAAGACATCACATTAATATAACACAATAATGTTTTTAAAAAAACTTTAAAGTATATGAATAATGAAGTAAATTAGCTATTTTAATGTGTTCCAAGTGTACTTCATTTTGAATGATACCATCCGATAGCAAACACATGGGAAGACCTAATTGAAACAACGTGCAGCTGAATACTTAAATGTAGAATATAAATATACAGCTGCAAGCAGGTCAGAAGTCAGAGTAGTAAACACATGCCAAATTCCCACAGGGAACTCGTTAGTGCATGGCTGAATAGACATGCTGGGGCTAAATGAATATCACTATTTAGACCTCCAGAACTGAGACATTGATTAATCAGTTATAAGATGGAGATGTTATTTTGGCCAATCTCTCTGCAGATGGAAAGTCCTCAATACTTTGATATAGAAGGTAAAACCAATCATAAATATTAGAAAGCTGCTCAAAAGATTTTTAGACATGTATAAAGTGGCAAGAGCAAGTTCCATTGGCATGTCAGTGCAGGCATTACAAGGCTAGATGGCTGTTCCAGTTGATTTCAGTGATATTTGGCATGTTTTGCTTTCTTTGGCTTTCAGCCTCTGGGTGCATACTGGAGAAAGTTAAGCACACTTAAGTTCCACTTGAAATTAATGAAATTAAACCCAATGCACATTATCTGGATAGCCTCCAAGCCTTCAGTAGTTGAGACTGTGGAATTTGCATTGTGCCTGCTAAATATCCCAACTCGCATGAGTATTTCACCATTTAATCTCTCTGTTAAAGTTGTGTATATAAATCACATGTATTTAGATGTGATTTCACATATAAATCACTTGTTCTCGTGTGATGTCGCAAAGTACACTTCTTTCTTTATGAAAGAAAGTGGTTCCCATCTTCAAAAAAAGGGAAAAAAACTAGGAAACTACAGACCAATCAGCCTAACATCAATACCTGGAAAAGTTCATCAAAAAACAGATCTGCGAACATCTAGAAACAAACAAAGTTATAACTAAAAGCCAGTATGGGTTTGTAAAAAACAGATCATGCCAAACCAATCTTATTTCATTCTTTGACAAAGTGACTAAATAAGTAGACCAGCAAAATGCTGTGGACATAATATACTTAGACTTCAGCAAGGCATTCGACAAAGTAGACCACAACCTACTTCTTGGTATGCTAGAAAAATGTGGGATAGACAGCATCACCAGCGGATGGATTTGTAACTGGCTGACAAACTGTACTCAACGAGTCGTCCTTAACGTTACTACAATCTACATGGAGGGAAGTAAGCAGTGGAATACCACAAGGTTCTGTTGTAGGCCCAGTACTCTTCAATATCTTCATAAAAGACTTACAGTAAATGGGGGAATAGAGGGGTACTCATCTCATCAAGTTTGCAGATGACACTAAGCTGGCAGGAATAGCCAACACCCCAGAAGACAAGCTCAGGATCCAAAAAGATCTTGACAGATTTGAACAATGGGCGCTATCCAACAAAATGAAATTTAATGTGGAGAAAAGCAAGGTTTTACACTTAGGCAGGAAAAACCAAAGGTACAAGTACAGATTAGGCAAAATCTGGCTCAAAAACTAACTGTGAGAGAGACCTTGGAGTCCTAGTGGATGATCACTTAAATATGAACCAGCAGTGTGCGGCAGCAGCCAGAAAAGCTAATACAATCCTTGGTTGTATAAACACACGCATATAATAAAAATNAGCAAAAGGGGGGGAGAAGTTGATGAAGTGTATAAACAGAGGCATAGAACCAAAATCACATGAAGTATTATTAGTACTGCTTTATAAAGCCTTAGTAAGGCCACATCTGGAATACTGCATCCAGTTTCGGTTACCACGTTACAAAAAGGATGTCGAGGCTTTGGAAAAGTGCAAAGAAGAGCAACTAAGATGAAGAACGGTTGCAGTATTTGGGTTTGTCTAGTCTAGAGAAAAGAAAGACTGGGGGGACATGAAAGCAGTATTCTATTATTGGAGAGGTTGCCACAAAGAGGAGGGGGGTCAACTTATTTTCCAAAGCACCAGAGGGCAGGACAAGAAACAATTGATGGAAACTAATCAAGGAGTGAAGCAACCTGGAATTAAGAAGTAAGTTCCTAACAGTGAGGACAATTAACCAATGGAACAGCTTGCCATTAGAAGTTGTGGGTGCTTCATCACTGGAGGGTTTTAAGAAGAGACTGGACAGTCACTTGTCTGCAATGGTTTAGGGTCTCCTGCTTGAGCAGGGGGTTGGACTAGAATACCTGCAAGCTCTATTCTGATTGTACAAAGATAACAGTCCTTAAACTTCTAGCAGGATAGTCAGTGAACAGATATCAATGTAAAATGTCATTAAGACTCAGTTAACCTTTTGCAATTTGAGAATCTACAGTAATTCTGAACAAGGCTTGGTTATAGCAAACTCTGTTTTAGCATTATAGTGCAGTTTACTTTCTTGCTGGTATTGAAATTATGTCCTAATTCTGCTTCAGACCTCTGTATAAACCCTATACATCAAGTACAGGTAGTCCTCGATTTACAACATATTCTCTTTCCTCATTCCTTTACAGTTTCATATTGCAAGCCTTTCCTAATTTGTGTATCTCTTATTAGGAGTCCAAATCATGCAATATGTTCAGAGAATAACCTTTCTCCCCCAGCTCAGCTCACTCCCCCCTTTTTTCATTTGTTTTTCTTGCAGAGCTCAAAGTATATATACATACTTGAATGGTCACCTGGATCTGATTAAGAAATCTTTGCCTGTGGGTTTGCTCACTGTTGATTTACATGTTTGGCCAGATTTCCATGGCAACCGATCTCCCCTTGCAGATTTGACTCTAAAGGGCATGGTAAGAAACAGTCTGTTGTTGTAAAAGGGTGAAAACAGAATAATCGTATAAAATAAGACCATGAAATTAGCGTTTTAATTTTAATTTTTTAAATCATTTTTATTTGAAAATTCTACAGAATGGTTTTCCCGAAATGATTATTGACATCCAAACTGAAAAAGATGAGGGGGGAAAAAAAAACCAAAAGAAAAATTATATGTAATTCTGTTGTCATTAAAATATAATGGGGTACGTTTTTTACCTATACATATAAAACTTTCGTTGCTATTTTTTAATTTTGCATAGTTTTATATGATTTTATAGGATTACCTAAAGTTTGCAGGGGTTTGATAAGCAGCAAGTTCCAAATTATAATTGCTACTGAATAGAACGGTAAAAATGCAGTTAAAGGCATAGAAGAATATGGTATGTCTAGAAGAGATGAGAGGCTGTTTTGTGAGGCTACATAGGGTGGGAAGTATATATAGTAAGTCTATGTGAAACATTGGAAAAGCTTTATTGGGCATATGAAGATTTGGACAGAGAGAGAATTTCATCCTGGTAAAAAATGTGAATTTCAGTATAAAACTGTTGAGCCACTGTATTTCTTACTAATATATGGATCCAAACCTCATCTGCCAGTTTCTTTCTGCACTCAAGCATTTCCATTTACAAGCATTACCCTTTCACAAATGCCTAGCTTCTGGAGATTGGACAACCATTTGTCTGAAATGGTATATGGTCTCGTTCTCAAGCAGGGGGTTGGGCTAGAAGACCTCCAAGGTCCCTTCCAGCCCCGCTATTTTATGTTATTCTATGTTCTACTTTCCACAAAAATTATTTTCTGCATCAAAGTTGAATGCTACATTTGTGGCCCATAAGGGCCCATACTTGAAGAGACATATGGTAGGGTACATGAATTTTCAAATAATTTTGTTGTACTTATTCTCCAGTACTCAAAACATAGCAAAAAAGTGATGTTTATCAAGTCACTTGTTAGACTGGATTCAATCATATTAAATATATTAAATATGATATATTAAATATGATATATATTTAGGTCCACATATTAAAACCTAAAGATGGCATGCTTTTTAGATGGCATTAACTCTTTTGCTTTTGGGATAACTGCTGATTTTGATTTATGTTTATACTGGTTTCATGGGAAAATACATAGTGCTTGAAGTTAAACTGAAACTTGCAACAAAAATAAGCGAGAAATGCTAACTGATTTCCTTCAAAACACATTAAATTGATATCTGTCTCAGTTTTCAGTTCCCCATTCACAAAAAAGTCAAGTATATTTACCCTCTATGTAGCCCGGTATCTGTGTTGTCCCCTCGCAACTGGCATTCAGAAGAATTATTTTCCTAACTTGGAAGTAACAATAAATCCTCAGGATGAATGCCTTTTTAAAGACCTGTATTCTTAAATTTATCCAATCCAAGCAATTCAAGCTAGAGGTTATTATTACCAGACCATGTGATAATGAAATCCATAAATTACTTCTGTGATACAATTTATTAGAATCTTCTCTTGGAAAAGAAATTAGTAAGTACAAAAATGTTCTTGTTCCCTTCAGGTAGTGGGACTGACACTGTCTCAAAGTCTTGATGATCTTGCTCTTATTTATCTAGCTACAGTTCAAGCCATTGCGGTAAGTTGAGTAAATTTTCTCTAAGATTTGAGGGAAGCTTTCTTTTCTTGGGGTCATAATATGGTTTGTTTTTTTTTACAGCAAATGACTATTGAACTTCTTAGGACTATTTGTGAGTGGAGAAACTGAAACAATTTATCTAAGGCTTAATATTAACAATACAATAGCATTGAGGGTCTTTTTCTTTTTGTTGTGGCTGCAAATGGTGGCATCGATATGTGGCAACTGCAATTTTTTTTTTTTTAAAGAGAGAAGTACAAAAAGAACAGAAATTTCAAATGAGCTTACATTTGTATTTATGTTGTCTCCTCTCCAAATCTGTCTTCCTTGTGGTTAATCCCATATAAACTGTCCTGTTCAATGGCAAATTTCATTTGATTGAGAGATATGGAGTGCAATGATGATTTGGTTATGTCACAAACAGTAGTGTGGACTACTGGTACTATTGATTGATATGTTGTACTTGAATTTTTTAGGAGGCAGCCTTCTTGTACATCTGGAAAGCAGGTTTTTCTACCTCAGGCCAAGAATTTAGGAGCTAAAAAGACAAAAAACCTATTTTACTTACTTTTCAAGATACTGTTGCATATGAGTAGTTCAGTTTTTATAGCTGAGATAATTTCAGGGGCCATTTTATTTTCCCATTCAACAAATGGCAAGAGGGAAGGGAATGGTGAAGGCACATACCATTAGCAGGTAGTAATTAATTAGATTTTGCTTTTCCTTTTCTTTGTGGAATAGAGTGGCAGCTGATCCTGTGATCTTCCAATACTTTTCTAATATTTGTTATACATAATATTTCTAAATAACTTAAAAAAAAAAGACATTCCAGGATATGGTGCATGGCAAGGATTAGAAAGACTAGATTTCTGGCTATTGGCTCTTTTGCTGGAACATCAAACTACATTAATTTGGACCCAGTTCAAAATAATGTTTTTTCACACACACAAAAAAGGCCCCTGAGTAATGCCATAGATGTCCTATGGGGTCTGTTGGGGACTGGATGGGATGAAATGGACTCTGAGTCTGACTCAACCCTAGGAAGATGGAGTGGCTGTGGGTATTTGGATCCTCCAGACGCAAGGATTTCCATCTTTGGTTTTGGATGGAGTAGCACTGCCCCAAACAGACCTGGTGCACAGTCTGGGTGGGCCTTCTGGACTTGTGGCTCCTGCTTAAAGAGCAGGCGGCAGCCGTATCCAGGAGGTTCTTTGCACACCTTTGGGGTGTGTGCCAATTGTGCCCATACCTGGACCGGGAGGCCCTCCTCACAGTAACATTTTAACCACCAGATTAGACTACTGTATCACACTCTCCATTGGGCTGCCCTTGAAGACCATTCGGAAACTTCAATTGGTGCTGAATGCAGCCACGTGGGTCGTAACTAGTGCCAGATATACAGCACATGGAATACCATTCCTGCGTGATGAGCTGCACTGGTTACCATTGTGTTTCTAGATGCAATTCAAGGTGCTGGTGGTTACTTGTAAAGCCCTACATGGCTAGGAACCTTTTTCCAAGAGTTTCTACCCATCCAATTATATCAGTTGGACATGGGCATGCTGCAGATCTTGTCAGTCAAAGAATGTCAGCTGACAAGCAGTAGAAGACAAGTGCTCTGTGGAACATCCTCCCTTCGGAGATTAGAATGTCCCCAACCCCGTTAGCCTTCCATAAAGCTTTAAAGACCTGACTGTGCTCCCAAGCCTGGGGTGCTACGTGTGCCAAGGACCCCACCTCCTGGCTATGTTATTAAAGGCCAGACATCTTGCTTTTGTATGCACTTTGAATTAGACATTTTAATGTTTTTACTGTTTTACTGATTTTTTTTACTATTTTATTGTTTTAAAATGCTAATTGTAATATATGTTTTGAATTGCGAGCCGCCCAGAGTCATTTGCTGAGATGGGGGGGCTATAGAAATTAAATCAAATCAAATCAATCAATCTATAAACAAGTCCTGAGATCACAATCTTAAACTTCTGTAATATTCCATCTTCTAAATAATGTTCTCTCTTCCCAAAATTCCTGTCTCAACAATATAATGTAGTGATTCCACTATTGCTCTCATATAGTCTATTCCAAGTCACAACAACATGACATACATCATGAATTTTGTAATTGTCATTAGTCATAACACCATGTGACGTCATTTGCTTCGTCTTCCTCATATGTGGAAATTTATAATTGATACAACCTATAGGTATAGATATCTATAAAATCTGCTACGGAGCTTTCATTTGTCATAGTCAAATAGCTTCTGTTCTTTGCTAGAGTGTTCCACAATATTACTCTGCCCAGTTTAGCAATGAGACCAATTTCTTGAAATCCATTTGCCCAGTTTTAACACTTCCCTGGACAGAAACAGGATTAATTTATATATAGTTAGAATGTATATTTGCTAATCTTATTATTACTGTTCTTTGATAGTACAACATTGGTGTACTTTCATGCCATTCTTTCTGATTTAAATAAAAATGCAAATCATTTCTCAGAAAATGAGAACTACTAATATTATCTTGTGAAAGACTACAATACTTCTTTGCCAAACAAGCACTGTGGCATTATTTTATGCTAATGAGGTGGAAGTTTTCTCAGTTGGGTATCCTGGGAAATCCATCTATTATTATTCAAGTGTTTCTTTATACTAGATTCTATTGTGCTTTGAAATTAAACTCGCTGGTCCCTCCTGTGTTATTTTTACAGAGGTACTGCATATATAATGTAACACACAATAATGTGTGTGGGGGAGGTTATTACTCACCGATATACTGAGCTGGTTCTTAGTACTAGAGCAACTAAAGGAACAAAGAAACCAATGGATCAGGGCCAGAGATGGGTACCTCCCGGTTCGGATCAGTTCGCCCGAACCAGTAGCAATCCGCTGGTGATGTCACAGTGATGTCATGGAGCCGGTTCGGTCGGTGCCGGTCCGTGGACGCTGCCATCTCTTTTTTGGAATTTTTTTTTTTGAAAAAAATTTTTTTTTCTTCTGTGCATGCGCAGAAGCCGAGTTTCCGGCACTGCGCATGCGTCGCCATCTTGTTTTTGGCTTTTGGGGGGGGTTGTTTTTTTGGCACTGTGCATGCACGCGCACAATGCGCGTGCGCCCACGCGGTGCGCTCACGTGGCGCGCCCACGCAGCGCGGGAGGAAGAGAACCAGCAGCAAGGTAAGTTAGAACCCACCCCTGATCAGGGCCTGCTGTTTTCTGTAAAATTCAGAAAATATTACTTTTAATGCTTAAGGGCATTTTGGAAATGTAACTTTCTTGCTTGGAAATTAGTCACTATTTTATAGGAATCAAAATATTACAGTCACAATATATTAACTTACAACTGTATACAACCACATATCAGGCCGCATGTTGTTCACATGTATTAAATAAAATACATATAAATGATATAAACTTTTATAGAGGATAAAACATATAAAGAATGGTTGCTGGAACTAGATATGTCTAGTCTTATGAAAAGAAGGACTAGGGGTGACATGATAGCAGTGTTCTGATATCTCAGGGGTAGCCACAAAGAAGAGGGAGTCAAACTATTCTCCAAAGCACCTGAGGGTAGAACAAGAAGCAATGGGTGGAAACTAATCAAGGAGAGAAGCAACTTAGAACTAAGGAGAAATTTCCTGACAGTTAGAACAATTAATCAGTGGAACAGCTTGCTTCCAGAAGTTGTGAATGCTCTAACACTGGAAGTTTTTAAGAAGATATTGGATAACCATTTGTCTGAAGTGGTGTAGGGTTTCTGCCTAAGCAGGGGGTTGGACTAGAAGACCTCCAAGGTCCCTTCCAACTCTGTTATTCTACTCTAAATATCACTTAAACTCTCTAAAAGTTCATCTGTTTTCTTTCTAGTAAGGGATTTTGCAGGAAAGTGGCATTTGCATATCTCTTAGTCTGCATAGTTTTCCTTATACAGGTAGTCCTTGACTGACAACAGTTTGTTCAGTTACAGGACTGAACAAAGTGGCTTATGACTGTTTTTCACACTTAGGACCATTGCAGCATTCCCATGGTCATGTGATCAAAATTCAGATGCTTGGCAACTAACTCATATTTATGACGGTTGCAGTGTCCCGGGGTCATGTGATCCCCTTTTGCGACCTTCTGACAAGAAAAGTCAATGTAGAAGCCAGATTCACTTAACAGCTGTGTAACTAATTTAACAACTGTAGTGATTCACTTAACAACTGTGGCAAAAAAGTTTATAAATTGGGCAAAACCCACTTAACAAATGCCTCCCTTAACAACAGAAATGTTGGGCTCAATTGTAAGTCGAGGACTACCTGTAGTAATATATAAGATAATGAATCTATATTAATTATATTGATGATAATTTAAAAAAATGAGTTAGTTTCACCTTAAACTTTGCTGTGACCTTTTTCAGGCAAACATAAGGATATTTTTAGTGGTATCATACTGCAGAGAAGAAAAACAGAATAACTAGGTTTGAGATGGGGAAAAGGTTATTTTTTTTGTGTGTGGAGATATTATAAATATTAACTTCAATTAATGTTACAGATATCTAGATAAATATGGGTTGTAGGAATTCTGAAAAATATCCACAGTGCTCTCAAGTGGTAAAATTGCAGTAGTTAAGAATGAAACTATTCACAATGTCAAAGCAAGACACAATTTTTAAAAGTGAATACCTGTCCCTTAGTAATGAAAGTAATGAGCATAGGATAGTTTTCCTCAGTCTGATAATCTCCAGAAGAGTTGGATTACATTTCCCATCATCCACATCTAATATAGTAATTAACATATTGTGTGTCATTAATTGTACTGCACCTTTCATTAGGAGCCCTTGCTAATGTTAAGAGTTTGCCAGAACTACCTATCTTAAATCAAAATTCCTGTGAAACTTAATCAGGATGAAATAAACAATTGAAGCTTAACTCTGCTTTTCTTAAATATCCTGGCGAAGTCTGTACAGGCATTTGCAGTACATTGTAAATCTTACAATGAACTTTGGCCATGCTTCAGAAGATGTTCAGTGTTAAATGCTGAGGGAATTCTTTAGCATTATGAGTTTGGCAAAGGGTAGATTTGGCAGTAATGTTACTTTTGAGGTTTTTATTTTCTTTCAGTTGAAATCCAAAAACCAATTTTAAATACACAGTTAGTGTTCAAAGGGTTTCTCTGCATGAGCTGGAAATGCGAAACAAAAATCCCGTAAACCCATTTAAACGTTTATTTCTATTGTTTTAATTTAATTTTACTTTTTCAGAAGGTAAGTCAAAGGTTAGAGTTGAAAAAAGTGCTCTTGATCGGAGCTATTATAACTAAATTGATTTCTAAACAAAAACGTATTAACATGAATATAAAACAGGGATAAAAAAATATGATTGCTGTATGTTTAACAATGTTAATTCCTGCATTTTTTCAACTATTCGTGAATGAGGAAGAGGCTATACTTCTGTGTATGTTTTTCTTATAAGCTAATGTCTGTCTTACAATTAATCTGGAGGCATAGATGGACAATTTAATGTCAAAAGCAGAAAACTTAGAAATGCAACATTATAGTCACCGTTGATCCTAGCTTTTTAAAAACTCTTCTTTCTCATCAGTGGAAATAACTATGGCTTTTCAGCTTTTCAAAGAACCATTTTACCTGTAGCCCTTTTTGTTAATAGATATTTCTTTATGTTCTGTTGCATTTAAGTTGGGAACCAGACATATTGTAGAAACAATGCAAGTTGCAGGGCATCGTATCAACACTCTCTTTATGTGTGGTGGTCTGAGCAAGAACCCTCTCTTTGTCCAAATGCATGCAGACATCGTTGGTAAGTTTCAGAATACAGCGAAAGAAATGAGCACTAAACTGAGTCTAGCATTCCTGTTCCTTGGCTGAAGAAATTGCAGGGTGAATATTATGACACGTTCATAACAATAATCAGCAAACAAGTCATATCTTAATCTTTCCAATACAGATAGACCCTTGACCTGTAACCATTCGTTTAATGACTGTTCGAAGTTACAATGGCACTGAAAAAAAGTGACTTATGTTTTTCACACTTACGACCGTTGCAGCATCCCCATGGTGATGTGATCAAAATTTGGATGCTTGGCAACTGACATATATTTATGATAGTTGCAGTGTCCCGGAATCATGTGATCACCTTTTATGACCGTCTGACTAGCAAAGTCAATGGGGAAGCCAGATTCATTTAACAACCCTGTAACTAACTTGACAACTGCAGTGACTCATTTAACAACTGTGGCAAGAATGGTCATAAAATGGAGCAAAGCTCGCTTAAGAATTGTCTTACTTAGCAACGGAAATTTGGGGCTCAATTGTGATCATAAGTGAAGGAGTACCTGTAGATTGGGATTCTGCCATTGTACATTTTACCTTTCCTGGTTAATATTAATAGTATCTCAGTGTTTCATTGGAAAAGTTAAAATCATTAAGCTGAACCACAGCTAGATGCAAGTAGGATGGATCAAAAATTTTCAGTGAAAAATTCGACTCTCAAAAAATCTGAGAAGAGCCAAAATACAATAGCAAAGCCTACATTTTGTAAGGAGAATATTCAGGATTTATCCTTTTAAATTGTTTTGATAGGCATGGCAATAATTATAAATCATGCTGAAATTGATGAATTAGTCTGATTCAATCAAAAACAAATTCCAATGTTCCTAAATAAAGATAAGTAAATACACCAATTGAAATGGTTCATAGTACACACCATTGTGAAATAATATTTCTGGTGCTGCCCAGAAATAACAGTTGTATTTTTCTGATAGATTATTGGTTGAAAGTAAATGAATAATTTTAATTTTTCAAGTAACTCAACCATGTAAACCGTGTGTTGTAGGATTTAATATGTCTATTGATTCAAAGTAGGCAAGGAGTTGCATTTAATTCTTAATATTCAGTAGTGTGCTAGTATTTGCCATTTATCAAATACTAAAGATACATAAAATTGGCACATTTTAAATCGGAAGAAGATGTCAGGAGATTCATTTTTCTGGTCAAAATGTCAATAGCATTTATAGCAAATTACCTGTCTATAAGAGGAGATCCTAATTCATCTAACTTGTCATTTACGCATGAGTATTTTTGGATATATCTTGTGGTTAAAAAGAATATATATTTCACCTGTGGAAAATGTATTTCTACAGTTCTAAAAGGTTGGGATTAAAAGCAAACCATGAACCATATGAGCCCTTTATTCTTCAGAGGAACCAATATGGTTTAGATCAAGTCTAAAGCTTGGGCTCTGGGTATTTTGCTTTTAGATTTGCATCTCTTCAACATCAAACCAGGAATTGAGATCAAAATCAGCATTAAGTAATTACATTTCTTGAAAGCAGAAAAAGTGAACCAAATGATACAAGGTCTTGACCTGGGCTAGATATGCACAACAGGCTGTTGCCACAGCGGTCTTTTCTATTTGTCCAATGTGATTTTATCAAGTGCACACCTTTTTCTTTATCTAATTCAAATAGCTTTGGAACCAAGAGCTCCTTTCTGATGTCTAAAATTAAAGATCTATTAATAGATAATTCTGATTAAATTTTAAACTGGGATCCTTTGACTGTATCTAATAGCCAAGCAGAACATTGGACAAAGAGGCCTTTCTGCAGCTTAGGAATTTTTCCTGATTGTAGGAACTGTGATTGACATAGGATGTCAGAGTTCATCTGACTAAAATGCTCTTGGTTCTCTTGCCCTCATTAAAATCTATCTGATAAAATACTTAACATTCCTTTATCAATCCCCTATTCTTCCAGGAAAAGACAGGGAAATACTGAATATATTACTGTTAAATTCGAGTACCCATTAGCCAATTATACGAGCTACCAATAGATAATTTCATAGACCATTTAAAAGCCTCAGATTCATATTGTTCAGAGGGCAAGATGAATACATTCATTGTTTGAAGGCACTTACAACGATGTGAAACGTGAGCACCAAGTAAATTAAAAAATACATTTAAAGCATGACAGCTATAAAGTCAATTTATAACTTAATTCCTCCACAAGTTTAAACAATTGTATTTTGTCAAAATATTTTTTAACCACGGAAAACCTACTAATTTCATCTATGCATCCTGAGATAGTATTTATCACTACAGGTTTCTTAATGCTGCCTTTGACTGTTTCCACATTGAATTTGGCTTGTGTTTAATGCTTAGGGGACACCAAGAAGATCATACCAAGAAGCCATATCATCCTTTAAAAAGAAGCAACTGTTTTAGTACTTCAGGGAGAGGTGTTTCTTACATGCTTCATACCTCAGGCCCTTTAACTGATCTGTTGTCTTTGCCCAGGCATGCCTGTCGTTCTAGCCCAAGAAGTGGAGTCTGTGCTAATGGGTGCTGCTATTCTTGGAGCCTTTGCTTCTAAAGACTTTGCTTCCCTGCAGGTATGTAATCACAGAAGGTTCAAGTTGAATACAACAACTTGAACTCTGTTTTGCTCTGTTCCACCTCAGGCACGTTATAATTTAGAAGGGGAGAAAATGCAGGTTTTGATCATTACAAAAGCCAGTGTTTTTAGCCAAATTTTCTGTTTACGGGTTGGTTGGTTGGTTGGTTAAGGTTAAGTAAGGACACGGAGCACACAAGTGCTGTATAATATGGCCTAGTCATTTAAGACAGAGAAATTCAGCATGGAATTGGAATTAATTTTTATTGTTGAGACAATGAGCACTTTTAAAGCGAGCGTTTTGATGCATCATTAGCAAATACTGATTTCTGCACTGGGAAATTAGTTAGACATTCTAATTTATGAAGTGTTGACACATACCACTGAGTGAACATGCAGTGTACTAAATTATGTTGGTTGGTCACAATCAAGAAGAGAAATCAATTAAATTTGCCGTTGAAACAGAAGTGGTAATAGTAACAACCAGGCATGATAGTATAAAGAATTCTGATACCACTGAAGCGAGTAAATGTATTCCATTTGTTGAGTTCAGCATGTTTGTGGAGGTAGTGCAAAAGATTCTGTCCCTCAGTATATAGACTAATTGAAAATAACTAGCCTAGGTCCTTCAGTGGATTTTTTTTTTAAACTATATACTGGAGACCTAGAAGAGTAGGCATTTATAGGTTTTTTTAGTGTAATAATGATTAATAATCAGTTTGTGCTTATACTCTGTAGTAGACTCCTAAACTGTTTTTCCTCTGGATCGTTCTGACAAAAAGGGATTTTGTTTGTAGAACATTGTATATTAAGAACAATTTCCCATAGTCTCTTAACATTTGCTTCATGAATACCACCAAATTTCTTCTGCTTTGACAATGGTCTGATCCTCACTTACTTAGGAAGAAGTCCCACTGAACACAGAGGTGCATATTTTAATAACTCACAGCAGAGATTTGTTTGTTTGTTATGGTGCAGTTATAATTGCTTTACCAGCTTGACTTCTAAGGACTAAAATAGAGTAGAGTAGAGTAGAGTAGAGTAGAGTAGAGTAGAGTAGAGTAGAATAGAATAGAATAGAATAGAATAGA
>QLTV01002925.1:2913795-2926904 GCA_003457575.1 Thermophis baileyi | reverse complement strand
AATAAATTTGTCTTTGGTGCATATTCTCTCAATGTACATAAAAAGAAAAGATACATTTGTCAAGAATCATAAGGTACAACACTTAACGATAGTCATAGGTACAAATAAGCAATCATAAGCAATCAGGAAACAATCAATATTAATATAAATCGTAAGGATAAGCAGAAGGCAATAATGAATAGAAGCTGTTTATTCCATTCAAGTTCTAACCCAGACTCCAGTATAATATTTCCATTTTTCTATTACTAAAAAAAGCAAATACTATTTGCTAGAATTCATCTCATCTCATCCTATTTAATACTAATGATTGATACTAATATAATATTTGTTTTAAAAAGTATTTTATGGTTCTTACTATACATACATGTTCTTCAGTTTTTTTTTTAATTGTTCATAGATGAAATTATTTCATCAACTGAGTGAATTTTTAGATTGAGTACCTAGATAAAAGATATAACATATAATAAATCATTAAATAAACAAGAATGTGAAGTAAGGATTCCCTGGTGAATTACACTCCATTTGACAGAAGACGTGGTCATTTTATTATGCTTCTGTTACCAAATGACTGAATGGCTGTATGTGTTTCAGAGGGATTTTTTTGGTGGACTTAATTATTCCATCTTTAATGTGATTTCAAAGTTCATCTGCTCTTTCTCCTTTGCAGGGTGGGGTTGGGATAGTAACACTGCGACCCAATGAGGAAATGAGGAAATTTTATCTCCAGTCCTTCTGCCTTTAACTTATTCTTCAGCCAGCTGGCTTCTCCTAGCAAAAGCACCAAAGTTATGTTATGGTAGGACATAACATACGGTATGGTTCAGCTTTAGAATGCCTCCTTGGGGAGAGACGAAAGACACTCAATAGAGACAGAAAACTGTATTCATTGTTATCTATGGAGATTCTCAGTCATCCAAGTCATGGTTGTCCCAAAGGTGCTTTTTTTCAGGAGGCAACTGGACTTTCTTGCTTTTCTTTGAAGGTGTTTCGCTTCTTATCCAAGAAGCTTCTTCAGCTCTGACTGGATGGTGGAGAATGGAAGGATTTATATTCCTTGCAGACAGCTGGTCATTTGCATTCTTTTAGAGAGTCGTTGAGGCTTCTTGAAGATTTATCTATGTCCTTAGGGTCACCTGAGTAGTGCAAATGGGTGTGTAGCCTTTTTGGAACTATTGAAAGGACTGTGTTGTAGACTGGAGATAGATGATGTCGTATCCTTCCCCCTCTGTTGAGAGAGGGATGTTTTGTTTCCCCAATGTACAGATCTGCACATGTCTCACTGCATTGGGGAAACAAAACAACCATTTCAAAAACGCATGGCACAACATAGGAGAACAAACCCATGAGAACAAGATTCAGCAATCCATCTGCATTTCAAAGACAAAGGCCACTCTTTTGAAGACAGCAAAGTCAACATTTTGGACAGAGAGGACTGCTGGTTTGAAAGATGGGTCAAAGAGGCCAACTATATCAAAATTGAACAGCCCTCTCTCAACAGAGGGGGAAGGATACGATATCATCTATCACCCGTCTACAACATAGTCCTTTCAGCAGTTCCAAGAAGAATCCATGTCCATTTGCACTACTCAGGTGACCCTGAGGACACAGATAAACCTCCAGTGGCCTCAACAACTCCATAAAAGGATGCAAATGACCAGCTGTCTGCAAGGAGTATAAATCCTTCGATTCCCCACCATATAGTCAGAGCCGAAGAAGCTTCTTGGATAAGAAGTGAAACATCTTCAAAGAAAAACAAGGAAGTCCAGGTGCCTCTTGAAAAAAAGAATCTTTGTATTTACTGTTGTTTTGCTACTAAAACAATATTCTTCTGGCTGTATGTTACAAGGAAAAACGGAGGGTGAATTTTAAAAGCATATCGTAGAGGTGAATCATTTTCAGTTTGAAAAGTGTAACAGAGGGACAGTTCTTACTTTAACAATGCAGTTGGGTCGTATGAGTCAAATGCATAGCATTTAAATGGAAATATGTATGGGGAGGGGAGGAGAGGGGACTCTTTATTTGGCAATCTCCCAGTTTTATCACTCACCATAACTATTTTTGACAGAGTTTATACACTTGAGGCCATGATTATTATGGGTTTATAAAATAGCAATAGCACTTAGACTTATATACCGCTTTACAGTGCTTTACAGCACTCTCTAAGCGGTTCACAGAGTCAGCATATTGCCCCCAACAATCTGGGTCCTCATTTTACCCACCTCGGAAGGATGGAAGGCTGAGTCAACCTTGAGCCGGTGAGATTTGAACAGCTGAACTGCTGAACAGTCAGCTGAAGTAGCCTGCAGTACTGCACTCTAACCACTGCGCCACCTCGGCCATACAGTTTGTTTTTCTACTGTATATTAATCAGAACAATTACCTTTATGGAAGCTAATTATAGCTTTCTTTGCAATTTCACTTGGACTGGCCTTTGCTAATTAAAGTGGCAAAGACTTACCTACAGGAAACAGGAAATATTGCTCCTATTTTTTTTTTAGAAAGGGTGAAATAGCTGAAGTGCAGAATTACATTAAATGACAATTCTGTATTAATAAGATGATTATGGCTTGGTAACATCCTTCCTCAAACCTAGCTAGTGTATCAGTCCTGCAATAATAAATCTTTTCATCATTGTGAACCACTGATACTCTTCTGTTAAGCTATTACTATTATAATTTAAAATAGTTAATAATAGTTTTCTCTTGTGAAAGGATGCTCAGTGACAGTGGCAATTTGGGTTGTATATATAAGCAAGCAAACAGATCATCCTTTAAATTTCAGTTTATGAGCCGTGCTGTGCATACAATAGGTTGTAAATGCAGAGTTTCTCTGACAGCTGGTAAATGAACAACTGTTGCTCTTCTGTGGATGTTTCCAGCTTTTCCAAAATTCCCTGAAATTTATCCAGTACAGGTGGTCTTCAACTTATGACTATGATTGAACCAAACATTTATGTTGCTAAGCGAGACAGTTGTTAAGTGAGTTTTGCACGTTTTACAACATTTCTTGCCACATTTGTTTGTTAAGTGAATCACTGCAGTTGTTAAGTGAATCTGGTTTCCCCATTGACTTTGCTCATCAGAAGGTTGAAAAAGGTGATCACATGACCCCAGGACACTGCAACCGTCATAAATACATGCCAGTTGCCAAGCATTCAAATTTTGATCACATGACCACGGGGATGGCCCACTTTTTCAGTGCTGTTGTAACTTGAAACACGTGATTATAATTTGGGCACTTGGCAACCAGCTAGCACTTACGATGGTTGAAGCATCCCACAGTCATGTGATCACCATTTGCGACCTTCCCTGCTGGCTTCCCACTAGCAAAGACAATGGGAAAGCAGGCTGAGAAGCTTGCTTTTACCACTGTTTCTCCTGGGATCCCCATTATGGAATATGAGATCTTATACAACATATAACCTCTCTGCCTGCCAATACCCCATGGCATGCACCCCCCATCCATGGCACATCCCTGCTGCCCACAGCCACATTGTCCTGTCTGTACTCTCTAGTGCCCCGTGTGGCCCTTGCTAGCCCACTCACACTCCTTACCACCCACCTGTGACCCTCACCAGCGTGCCTGCAGCCCCTGTCAGCCATAGCATCTACCCCACTCCCCTGCAGCACCTGCACACGCATCAATGCTTCTGCCTGGGATTTCTGTCTCTTCCCACCTAATGAACCCACACAGTTCCAGGGGTTACAATAGTAAATGGGACTGCCAGGATTACTGTCGCTAAGTGATGCAGTCATGTGACATCCCACTTTATGACCATGTAACTTAGCAATGGAAATTCCAGTCCAGTCATGATCTGAGGACTGCCTTTGGTTATAAACAATTTGTGCTAGATTGCTGAGGCATTTCAATGCATAGTTGCACAATATCATGGGATCATTCCTTTACCTATTGGGAAAATCTTGCTTTAGATGTGGCTAAATAGCCCTGCTATGATGCTCTTCTCCATGTACAATGTGGTTGCTATGGTGAACCATTGCTAGTCACAAAACACCAGAACATCAGAAGGCAAAGTGATGATGAGGTGAGTCATTCTAGCCCCTCCATCGATATTAACCTTTCTTTATCTTCCTAATTTTTTTTTCCTTTTAGAAGACGATCACTTTTACAACAATGCACTGGGATGTACTGTAGTTCCTTACTCTATTTTTCTTAGAACACCTATAGGACCTTTGTGGAACCAAAGGATTTTCTTGGATGTAAAGATAATTCTGGAAGCTAGTATTTTGATAAAGTTTTTAACACATTTAAAGAGGGGTTGGGATTCTGGTGGGCACCCAGGAAGATATCTATAGTTTCCTTGATGTTTGTGGTTTCTTATGTAGTGCAGCCAGTGTATTTTTAGGATAAGGGTAGGATTGGGAGACTAAGTTTAATCATCCTCAGCTATGGAAGTTGACTGTGTGACCTTGAACCAGTTGCTGTGTGTCTCAGCTCAGCGATAAAATGAAGCAAGCAACTTTGAACTTCTGAAGAAGAAGCAGAATCCTTTATGTAGAGACAGACACACACTCGGAAAACCAGTTTTATGTCTTACCATGTTTGCAAACCCAGCCAAATATAGTTTGTTTAACAAACTAAGATTTATTTGAATCCAGTCATCTGGGCAATAGAAGCCTAGCAATTGTTCTCCATTGTAATGTGAAGCGCACATTGTCTCCCCCAGAGTCTGGTAGTTGCAGAAATCCGAACCAGAATTTCAGCATAATCAAGACATATAAATTTCATCTATATTTTCCCAATGTAAACAATTCTGTTTTTGTCTAGCCATTTCTACTGATTTTTTTTTTTGGGGGGCTTGGTTGTATAAGGGGAATGAAGATATACCAGTAAATACTTTATGCTAATAACTGTAAAGATCACATTTAGAAACTAAATTAACTTGTCTCAATTAAATTAGTGTAGATCTCCTTCATTCATCTCATTATAAAAATGTAAAAAATTATCTTATATAAACTAGGAAGAAATACTAATTAGTTGGTATAATCATCTTGTGTAAACATAGTATTGAAAAGGAAAAGCTAATGAATCATTTTGTTGGCTTGCTGTTAATGCATTTTCTAAATGGCTCTTGATACGTTTTATTTTCTATTCCTTTAATCATGGAATTGTTAACTGGGCAGAAGGAAGAAATGAAGTTCTGAAAGTTCACACTGGCAGGGAGAACTAGCTTAAGATGTTCTAATTGTCTTGTTTCATTTGTTGCCAAAAGAATTGTGCTCGGTTTATACTTGCAATGTCATCCTATAATTTAGAGGAGAGTTAAGAATGTTCATCTTAAATTTTAAAAAAGCTATTTTTTTTGGAAGGGAGTTTTTGATTTGAGTTTTGAAGTTGTGTTTGTTATCTTCAGAACAAAGAGGAAAATGAAGATATTCTTTTGCATACCATGAAGAAGAGTAAGAATACAGGTAGTTCTTGACTTACAACATTTCATAACCGTTCGAAGTTACAACGGCACTGAAAAAAGTGACTTGATTGTTTTTCACATGACTACTGCAGCGCCCCCGTGGTCACATGATCAAAATTCAGTCGCTTGACTCATATTTATGACAGTTGAAGTATCCCGGGGTCATGTGATCCCCTTTTGCAACCCTCTGACAAGCAAAGTCAATGGGGAAGCCAGATTCACCTATCAACTGTGTAACTAATTTACCAACTGCAGCGATTCATTTAACAAATGTGGCAAGAAAGGTAGTAAAATGGGGCAAAATTCACTTAACAAATGTCTCACTTAGCAACAGAAATTTTGGACTCAGTTGTGTCATACGTTGGGGAATACCTGTACGGCATGTTTAGTAAAAATGATTTTCACAACCGATGTTATGGTATCCTCTGTGTTAGCCTGGGGAAACAATTACTTAGGCAGGACATTGCAAAACCTTCACATTACCTCAGCCATTCACCCAAGACTTTGCAGCACATAAACAAAACCCAGATCCATCCAATCTATATATCCAGGTATCTAGATATGTAGATACAGCCAGGAGAGGGGGGTGGGGTGGAAAGAAAACCTTGCCTAGACTTGCCCAACAGGTTCACTTTAATCCCATCTTTGTGGGCAAAAACCTTTTGTCTCAAGGTAGATTAATATTAAGGAAGTCCTGTGCTTCCTTCCCTGTATAGCCTTGCCACTGATTTCGTCCCTTTTTCTTTCCCCAGAGAAAATACAAATCCATTTTCCCCCTCAAATTTTGCCTTTTCTATGTGTAATTCTTTGGTTCTAAACTCAACCTGAAAACGCAAGCAAGGCTCAAGAAACCTTCATTCTAGAGAGATGCTGCATTTTCTTTTCTAGTTTCTACCCTGCCTTCATGGTGGTATGGTCTTCTTCCCAAAGACTGGAAGGGAGGCAAGAAATTCAAGTATTTAAAAAAAGTGATACAGGTACTCCTCAACTTATGACCACAATTGGGAGCAGGATTTCTGTTGTTAAGCAAAGCAGTCGTTAGGTGAGTCATGCCCGATTTTATAAACTTTTTTGCCATGGTTGTTAAGCAGACCACTGCAGTTAAGTGAATCACACGGTCATTAAGCAAATCCAGTTTCCTAGATTGACTTTGCTTGTTAGAAGCTGGCTGAGAAGTTGCAAATCGCGATCAGGTGACCTTAGGATGTTGCAACCATAGGAAATACATGCCAGCTGTCAAGCACCCAAATTTTGATCATGTGATCATGGGGACGTTGCAATGGTTGTAAGTACAGGTATGGGTTATAAGTCTGTCTGCTCCGGGGCTGCCATTCCGGCAGGGGAAGCTGCGGAGGGATACCGCAACCACCCACCTTTAATAATGGCCTCCCGGAACAGCTGCAAGGCGGGTCGGCAGTGTCGGCGGCAGAAACAGCCGAGACAGGACCGCCTGCACATTGGGCCGCAGGAGGCGACAGTACCGGATCATGGAACAGCTGCGAAGCGGCCGCCTGGGGTGATGTAATCGCAGCTGAGACGCGGAGGTGCGGAAAACCCCGGAAGATGGCCGCGGCGGCAGGCCCAGCTGGGAGACAGACGCCTGCGCTCAAGAGACTTCCAGGGTCATGTGGGGTTGGGATTGCGTGTGTGATAGGGCGGGGCTGCGAGAACAGCTTAAAGTGATGGGGAGCACTGAGAGGTTAGCTCTGACTAGGTTTTCACTGCACTTCTTGAATACTGTGATGGTCAGTTCGTGCCGGAGCGGGAGATAAAAAGATTGCAAACCAGGATTGTGTTTGGTAGCTTTCTTGCCATCCGGAATCTGACAAGTCACTTTTTTCAGTGCTGTTGTACTTGTAATGGTCGGTAAACAAATGGTTGTAAGTTGAGGACTACCTGTACATGGATGCTCATGAATTCTGGTTGCATTTTGAGTGTGACAGAAGAGATAAATAAAGACCCAACTGGGAGAAAGCCCAATGGCATAAGAGATAGCAAACAGACAATAATGCTAGCTTTATTAATTTTTTTTTTTTTAAAGCATCTGTCTGAGAACTTGCAGCATTCCTCTTGTTTACTTCCCTCTGTGGAATGATTTCAACGCCAATATCCAGAATGTTTGACTGGCCCAAGAAAGTGGGGCATGCCAAAAAGGACAGTAATTATGGGATGCCAATGCTCTTGATGTTCTTCCAATCTTGATCAAAATGGTGGGGATAGGAACAATCCGCCTTTTATATCTCAACTAAGTCTTAAGAAGGAAGAGAATTAGGAGTGAGAGAGGTTGAATAATACCTCTGTGGGATGATGTCTGTCCTTACAAGGTCCAAGGCAACCTAACATTTTTAATATCACTGTACACACAGATAAGAATAGCACATATATATGAGTGCATTTTTTTCTGCACATGTAATAATGGTAACAGGTAGCATGGATCTACAGATCCCTCGGGTGTAAATGGACACTTGGCTTTATATATGGTATCAAAGGACAACAGCTAGTTCTGATATCAGTCAAATAATTTTAATTGGACCTGCATTTAATTTTGTGTGTGTGATAAAACCTGGCTTATTAAGTTTTCTTTTGTGAGATGGTATTAAGCGAACAATGTATTAATTCCTTGGCTGGAACAACAGTCCTGGGGGAATGATGGGAAAATTCTACAATTTGCAGATTTAATATTATGCTAACATAATGTTCTCACAGGCAGGCTAAATTTATTAGCCTCATGTGTGTTTGCTGTTTACTTGACATATGATAGAAATTGACATCTGTTACCCTTCTCCCTCGTTATCCCCTTTTTTTCCTTTTCTTCTCCCCTCTCATCCTATCCTATCCTATCCTATCCTATCCTATCCTATCCTATCCTATCCTATCCAGTAGGGTGCATTAATATAACCAGTTCAATAGGTATTTTATCCCTGTAATTCCTCATCAAAAGCAGATAGGAATTGTCCACCATGCAAAGGTTTATACTATCTATAAAGCTGATTTCCCCCCCTGCTGATAAATGAAACCTGTCCCCCATTCTTTGCTAAATTAGCTAGATGGAAATATCAAATTTATTCAAGAATCTGAGGTTAATTACTTGGGAATATAATGCTAATCCATTGGGTACCTTTATATCTAGGAAAGTCCCATTCCTCTGCAGTATACAATTTTAGTGCCCATCTTAACAATAATTGTATCATCTTGGCACCTACAGAATAGCTGCAGCAATTTATAAGATATGACCCAGAAAGTTAAGTGTTTTTGATGTCACTTTCTCATGAATATGTTATGTAATTAGGTTTTCAAAGTGTATAGTTAAAGAAGTGTCATAGAAACAGCACATTATGTTCTGTTTGGATAGAATTGAAAGGGTGCTTATTTTTTGGAGTTAAAATCAGGCTTGCTTATTTTTTCTATTAGTTCAGTTTGAGAGCTATAATATTTTATTATTATTTATCATTTCTAAGAACCACAGAGTATGATTATTTACATAATACTGTATAGTGATGCATTGAGCAATCAGGAAAATCTTTGAGAAATGCTGTAATAATGTTGAGAAATGGCAAAGTAGTTCAGGAAATGCATTTTTTATAGGTGGTAATGGAGTATAGATATTGTCATCACCCATTGTAGTTTGGCATATGTTATTTTATGTTATTTTATTATTGTTTAATTTAACAATGACAATAGTATACAGCTGCATACTAAGTACTATGCAAGATGAAATGCTAGCCCAACAGTCCAGATTCTAGTTTATATTAGTTTAATTCACTTATTTTCAGTTTGGGTTTTTTTTGTCATTCTCTAGTTTTAAAGCAAAGTCTTCAGATTTTGGCAATTTATATCATCACTTAAATGTGGCATCTGAATAGCTAGAGCATAATT
Organism: Thermophis baileyi; assembly: GCA_003457575.1. NCBI lineage: Eukaryota > Metazoa > Chordata > Lepidosauria > Squamata > Dipsadidae > Thermophis > Thermophis baileyi. The sequence goes on along the minus strand of QLTV01002925.1, from coordinate 2,917,600 downwards.
ATACATACACATTCTAATCCTACGCAAGTTTATTTTAAAAGTAGTCTCATTGTTGAAGTGAAACATCTTCAAAAGTGTGTCCACTTTCAACCAAAATTGTATATCTGATTTTAAGCAGCCTGTAATCTGAAATTTAGGCATCTGGGGTAGAGGAGAGGGACATGTATTTGAAAGCAGGGAGAGAGAAAAGTTATCACTTGCAAAATTCACATGAAGGAAGACTCAGCAGAAATTTTCTTCCTAAGTCATAACTTTAAATTTGAATAAAGACTTCAAATTATGCCCTGACATACATTCCTGAAGTAACATAATCATCTTGTACTGAATCTGTTGGAAACAGATTTACACATTGCATGTTTATTGCCGGAAATACACATGTGATATTATGGCAGTGATGGAAAAGTAACTTTGTGACCAGTGCCCACGTTTATGACCTTTGCATGTCTTTAAAGTGAAGGAAAGCTGAAATAAGATTGTAAGCACAGTTGCGGTTTCACTTAGTGACCACTTTGCTTGTAATGACCAAGTTGCTGGTTCCAGTTGTGGTCACTAAAGGAGGGATACCTGTATTCATTTTAGGAAACTTTAGGTACAAAATACTATTGTTAGCTTCAGCAATGGCAAGAGCGGTCCTTAATTCCAATAAAAATATTGGAAATGAGATTTTGGAATTAAAACTATTCAGTTATCCTATTTATAGATACTATAAATTATTTGTAGATGGAGATATACATATGGATATTATTAAAAAGTATACTAATTAAAATCATTGTAGTTGAATTAAAATGTCGGTAATTCCATCAAAATATACCCGAAGGATATATTTTAATATTTTGGGCACCATTTCTCCCCCCCCCCAATAGTTAAGATTGGAAGAGATAGTGAAAGCGCAGAGCAATATTGAAAGAAATAAAAAAAATGTTCTGGAAGTGGATGAAGAGAACTAAAAGAAGAGGCTCCGGAAAGTGAATGTAATTAAACATAAAAATGTTGAAATAGTTTGGGATAAAACTAAAGGGAATGAAGCTCAAATGCTGTGATATGTCAAAGAATAAAACTGAAACAAATGCTATTAATGTTAAGTGTCCAAGGGAAAAAAATGTTGAATAGGAAGTCATAAATGCTGTGAGAATGTTGAAAAACGATACATCTGCAGGTGTACAACATATAATGGGAAATGTCAAAATATGGACGTGGCTTGCTTATGAAGTGGCTGTGTGTCTTGTTTAGCATGTGTGGGAAGAGCACATCTGTCCCTGATGTTTGGAAGAATGCTGTTATTGTTCTCTTATATGAAAGGAGATTAGCTTGTTAAGTGTGTCTGGGAAGGTGTTTGGCAGAGTTTCTGACTGAAGGATAAAAGAGGTGACAATAAGCAGAATTTGTGAACCGCACTGCATTTTTATGTTAGGCATGGGTTGTGCACAACAGTTGTTGTCCCCCCCCCCCGCCCATTCAGGAAATCATTGAGAAATGTATGAATGTGAGAAAGAAAGTTTTATGGCACATTTGTTTATTTAAGGAAGTACATGAGAAAGTGAATAGGCTTTAATTACTGGACATTTTGTATAACTATGGAGCTGAGGTTTATTTGCTAGATGTGATAAGCCTGGTATAGATTTACTCACAAGTAAATTATGTGCGAGAATAAATGGAATACTTAGCGAGTGAGGTAAGTAGGGAGCAGGGAGGTAAGATGAGAGTGTGGGATGTCCCATTAGTTGTTCAATGTATTTATGAATAAATATATTTGAAATACTTAGTGGCATTAGAGAAGTGTTGGTAAGTAGAGAAAATTCATCAATTTGTGTACCTTGGTATAATGTTTACTAATGACGGGGGAATGGAGAATATTTGTTGAAAGAAACAAGAGTTTTCTATAACAGCATACCTCTGCCCACTTTGGTATTTGAAAATAAAGAGTTGTGTATATCAGAAGTATGTGAGTTCAGTGCAGGTAAAATGGGTATTTAAAAGAGGGGTTGTTTTGAAGTGTGAATGTGTGCTCAATGCAGGGGTGGGTTCTAACTTACCTCGCTGCCGGTTCACTTCCTCCCGCGCCGCGTGGCCGCGCCTCGTGGGCGCGCGCGCGCGCGCATGCACAGTGCAAAAAAATAAAATAAAATAAATGCCGAAAACAAGATGGTGACGCATACACAGTGCCGGAAACTCGGCTTCTGTGCATGCGCAGAAGAAAAAAAAAATTCAAAAAAAATTCCCAAAAAAGATGGCGGCGCCACGGACCGGCACTGACCGAACAGGATCGGTGACATCATCGTGACTTCACCAGCGGGTTGCTACCGGTTCAGGCGAACCGGTCCGAACCGGGAGGAACCCACCTCTGGCTCAATGCATGTAAACTGAATACAAAAATCAGTGATCAATAGGAGTAAACTCTATTAAGATCTTATAGGGAGAATTAATGAAGATTGAATCGCAGTATTTGTTGGTTTATACGTGTATATGAAAAATCATATCATCTACTTTACATGACTCAAGGAGGTTTATATTAAGATAGTAAAGTATAAATAAAAAAACTAAGTTAAATGCATGAAAGAAGAATGAGTCAAGATGAAGAGGAATTGGTAAGATCCTCATAAAGACCAAGATATACAGTCTGAATTTCAAGCGACAGAGTATGAAGCAGTATATGGATGGGGTGGAAACAAGGATGGTTTGCAAGAAAAATGGTTTTGTGTAAACAAGATTTATTTTTTTCTTCTCTCATACCTCTGATTTCTTTGGCACATTATTTCTTACCATCTATATAACACTGCTTATTCTGAAAGAGTGATGGGTATGTGTGTACAAAAGGTTATTTACATTAAAGTAATTAGGTTGGCTTTGTTTAATTTCCTTGAGGCATACTGGGAAGACAGTGGTCCTTGTTTTTAAGCTATTCAAAACCCGCATAATATTTTGTATGCAGACCAGATTCTCTAGGCAGACGTAATTCCTTTCTAATCTGTTACAATTAAAGCCGTTTTTCGAATGGCTAGAAAAGGTGTGTAATTACAAAAGCCTAAGGTAGGGCAAGACAACCTTTTATAGCTCCTCCAAATTTACCGTCTCTTTTTCCCAGAGCATGTCTTCCTTAATTATGTGTGCTGCATTGCAGGCAAATTGAAAAGCATGGCCGCCCTTCCCTCCAGCCAAATTGAAGAAAAACTTCAAGACATGTGCTTGGGAGTTGGAAACTCAATCCGCTGCAATAATTCCCCATCTGGGATCTGAACTCTTGCTATGCCAGTGTGGGAGATCAGAGTGTTCTGTAAGGAAACACATGTAGTCACTGTGCTTGCTGTCTGAAATGCCTAGGGTTTTTTTTAATGACTTTTTTTTCAAAGGACATGAGAGTTATTTCATCTGAGGATTTGATGCCAACAGTCTGAACCACTAAGTCATTCTTCAGCAAGCTTAACTTCATGAAGGCATTTGCTGCCTTGAATGTTTCTGTTCTTTATTACAAATGAGGGCTCTAAGATTAGGCAGGTAATATCCTTTACGGAAGACTATCTCACACTAAACGGATCGGTAAAACAAACGGTATTGAAACAGTATAAAAACTTTGCTAGTTTCCACATTTATTTATTTATTTATTTTATTTTATAAAATTTATATGCCGCCCAACTCCCGAAGGACTCTGGGCGGCTTACATCATAAAAAAATAAAACATATAAAAACAATTTAAAAAAGAAAGGGGAAAAAAAAACCCAACTATATTTAAAATAAAACATTCACACAACCATGCATGGGCCAATCAGAACAACTATTGGCCCCAGGCCTGCCGGAAAAGCCAGGTCTT
>QLTV01002925.1:2869613-2902490 GCA_003457575.1 Thermophis baileyi | reverse complement strand
CCCTTAATCGACACAGAAGGATACCGTGGTCGACGGTATCGAAAGCAGCTGAGAGGTCAAGCAGCACCAGGATGGAGGAAAAACCTCCATCTCTGGCTCGCCAGAGATCATCCATCAGCGCGACCAAAGCAGTTTCCGTACTATAACCAGGCCTGAAACCCGATTGGAAAGGATCCAGATAATCCGTTTCATCCAATAGCCGTTGGAGTTGGAGCGCCACCACTTTCTCAACAACCTTCCCCACAAAGGGAAGGTTGGAGACTGGACGAAAGTTTTTTAAATCTGCTGGATCCAGGGATGGCTTCTTGAAGAGGGGCCTCACCACCGCAACCTTCAAAGGTTGTGGGACGGACCCCTCTCTCAAGGAGGCGTTGATTACAGCCTGGAGGCAGCCTCGTGTCACCTCCCTGCTGGCTGAGACCAGCCAGGAGGGACACGGGTCCAATAAACAAGTGGAGGAGCTCATCGCTCCAATAGCCTTGTCCACTTCCTCAGGAGTCACAGGCTCAAACTCCTCCCACAAAATTGGATTAAGACCTGCCCCTATCATCTCAGCTTGACTTGCCCAATCAGAGTCCAGGTCCATCCGAATCTTGCCCAATCAGAGTCCAGGTCCATTGCTGGACCCTCAAACACACTGCGATTCTCTCTCGAATACTGGTGGTAACATGATGGTAACACCTTCATAGGAAGGTGTCATTAAAGGTTTCTTTTGTTTCACTATTTAATTGTCTTCCTAATCATTTATTATACATCTTTTTTTCTGGAAAACTCTTTAACTACAATGAATGAAAGAATGTCCAAGCATTTGAACATAAAATGACAACAATTATGTAGCATAGGGTAGAATGCTCATGCCAGGATCAAATAGAATTTTGACTGACTTGTTGTCATAGGACTATTATATTCACCCAGGGCAGTGTTTCTCAACCTTGGCAACTTTAAGATGTGTTGACTTCAACTCCCAGAATTCTCCACCAGTATTAGCTAGTTAGGGAATTCTGGGAGGTAAAGTTCACTCATTTTAAAGTTGTCAAGGTTGAGAAACACTGAGTTAGGGCCTCTGCTAATGACACATGAATAACTTTTTCCTTGATGCTATTTTTATAGCTGTAGGTGATACCATTAGTTTCCATCCTCTTGTAAACTTTTAGATAGATACTTGTCTACTTGAATGGCAGTAGAGATCTGTAGTGCCGAATTTTTGAAAACAGCTTTTGCAAAATCTACATTGGAGTAGAATAGCAGGTTTTATTGAAAGAGGACGAAGTAATCTTTGAGGAGGTAGTTTCTCATTTGTTCTGTAATGATACTTCAGTAAATGTAATAAGATAGTTAATAAAATAATCTATTAATCATTTGTATCAGAGGAAAACTGCAATTTGTATTTATTTTACTTTCAAAATATGCATTAAATGATATGGACAGGGAAGACAATTTCTATTATTATTTGCTGCATTGGACAAAGGGTTCCGCATTAAAATAATACGCTTAAATCAGATATCTGCATAGCAGAAACAGAATGTAAAGAAAGAGACCTGGCAAACACACAAACGATTGTACTAATAACCACCAGTTGTAAAGTACCTTGGATATATGCTAGGCGTAGTGAATTCTTCCCCCTTGTTGAGGGTTAAGGAACTTGATACCAAGTTAAATGAGGCTGCAAGGGACAGAATGTCAGACTCCACTGACGGCATGCATTTGTGAGACACCTGTCATATCTTCCCAGCATTCAAAATCCTTCATGCTGCACGTTCACACAATTTCTACTGCCCTTACTTGGTCAGCTTTCAATTGTAAATGTTCTCCTTTTTCTGGCATAGATGCATCCAATATTCTGAAATGCTTCTATGTGCCCACAAAAAGTTTGTTGAAGTGAAGATCTCAGCATTAAAAGCAAGCTTGATCTGGTTATAATTAATATAATCCAGGACATTTTCCCTGTCTCAAATGTTTTTCAAAAAAAAATTGAGAAGTAAAGGCAATGTGTAAAATCTTTTACCTCAGATGATTTCCCATAATCTTCTGCTGTGTCTAACAGAGACAAGAAATACAAAAATCTGTAAAATGTAAGTAGGAGTTCAGAGACAAAGGTTACAAAAATAGAAGAGACAAGCTTCCTATTTGTAATCTTCTAAAAAACCTATAAGTCATAATGTATTGCCTGGATAGGTTTAAGGAAAGCCATATCTTGGAAAAATAATTGTCTCTGAGAATGTTGCATAAATTTTATTGTTTCAAATGGCTGAGTTCAAGTCTGTAACTATTGGAATGTTAGAGGTGTGTTGGTTTGTTTCTTAGGCTTATACGCCAGTCAATAAAACAATTCTGTGTGATTTGCAAATTCCTCAATATAGTAAATTGGATGACAAAGAACAAAATAATAACATTCAGAACTAAACACCATTACCAGGGCATTACCTCCTCAAGGGAAGATGCCACCTACTTTTCCATCAGTTTCCACAATAGATGTAGAAAGCTTTGGATTGTCTGCATGGATGGGCTGAATATAAAGCCACTTTTGGCTTATATTTATGGGAGATCCAGCATCAGATGCTCAATTCATTATGAATTTATTGAGAAAATTGCATTTTTTTTACAAGAGACCAAAGGATAGTTCTCATAGTTTATTTAATTTCTTTGTCACACTGGCTCTTAATACTCCATGCTAGCCACATTGTTAGGCCAGAGCTTAGAGAACCACTTTGTTTGACTTTTCTCATCATTTTACCTGAATTCATAAAAAGTTGGAGATCACAGTGGGAAAGGTGTTTATTATTCTTTTTTCATAGAAGGGATCCCAGCATGTCTTGGCTAGTCATTTGCTACTATCATCAACACACATCTTAGAATTATTGGATTGTTTCCGCCATTGTGAAAGGACATAATTCTATTTTGTTCAATGTTTGCTCATCATATAGTCTTGCTTCATGCCTTTTTAAAATAAAGTGATGGTAGTTCAATGTTCTTTTCTAATTTGTGTTTCCTTTCCGAGCTAGTTAACGTCATCTATGTAGAAAATAGTATGTTCGCAAAGGAAATTGTTTGTGGATTCAGATAGTATTGATTTCTGAAGAATATATCTTCCTAAAAATATACATAGACTTAACTGGTTAAAAGTATCAAATGGAATAAGGACTATATTAATGAAGGTATGAATGAATGTACATGAACAAATGTATATAAATTAAATAAAAAGATCTATATGAAGTCAGTTCTCCCATCTATACCTATTCAGTCATGTAAATGTACATGAGGTGAGCCATAATAATAGTACAAATTTAGCAGAATAGCATATTTCACAGTATTAATTTCATTTATTTTTAAACAAAATTCTTGTATGTCCTATTGGCAGGGCTCTGCACCTTTGCAATAAAGTAATGGAATGACATTTTAAATATAGGGCATACCTGATGATAGACAGTTAGACTATGTAGTAGCATTTTAGCATAATGAAATCTACAGGCATATGGGAATTTCAAATCTTATTCGTTTTCTGGATTAATACTTGATGGTAGAGAACAGCATACCCTATAGCAGGGGTGTCCAACCTTGACAACTTAAGACCTGTGGACTTCAATTCCCAGAATTCCCCAGCCAGCATTCTGATGAATGATTAGACTGTTTTGTTGGGCACAAAGTATGCTTGTGGGTTTTTATGGTAATAAAATGAGGGAGGGGCTGTGAAATGGTTCTCATGATAAAATCCCAGCTGGATATTCAGAAGAGCTATACTCTGGTTCGTGCTTAAATATTTGACAGAGCAGAGTATATTCCTGTAAACGGGCTAAATGGAAAGCATTTTTATGAGAGAGTAGATGAACATATGGAAGGAATTGTGAAAACCTTCTAATATGTAAACAGTGCTGTAGCTGTAGATCATAAAGTAAATAACTGATTTTTTTTTTAAAGCACCCGGTCACCAGATGGTGAAGAAATGTTTGAATTTGAAGCCGATGAAAGCAAAATGTATGCCATGAATGTTGCAAAAAATAGCTGGAGTAAACTTTCATTCTGCACTTTTGGTCAAGTGGCTTCTCATAAAATGTAGAGTTCAGTAGCTTTCAGAACCAAGCATCTATCCAGTATTTGAATGGAACTATCATCTCTTTGCTGTCTTCTTTCCTCTATTGCTAACCCTCATCTACCCGTGAACAATGAAATTAGTGTATTATCTTTGAACAGAATCTTGCAATTATCCCAGATTTCCTGTACAAAGTCTAAGGATGTTACGGCACATGCTTCATGATTTTCCTTTCTCATTGTCTGTCACTCTTCTATTAATATGGATGTTATACCTTGTTCTAAATTGTTCTAAGTGTATTGTTGATCACTAAATGGGCTGCTGATCACCTGCTTTATTTGGCCTCAAGGCAGGTTGTGAAATATAGGTGGGAGAGGTGTTTTTGTTTTTAACATTAGTGGAGAAGGAACATTTTTATTTTCTTTTAAAAAAACTGAAACCCCCCCAAATCTAAGTTACTTAGAAATAATATATTTCTAAATAATTAACAAACTTTTCAACATTTATTCAGCACATAAAGGAACAGGATAACACATGTAGCTCAGTGGGAAATTATTTTTCTCCCAACTACACATGATTAAACACATAAGGCTAGTATTGGATGTCTAACCTGTTTGAATTATCTTCTTCAAAAAAAAAAGAGAAAGAGCTAATACATGTCATTAGGAAGCATATGCTTCACAATTCTGTCTGTAGAATTTGGGAGATTTTTCTCTGACATTGAGAAGATCTCTAACACGTGAAATAAATCAAGTCATTGTAGCAACTCTGTTGCATCTGTGGAGGGAAATTTTTCTTTTCTGTGATAACAGAAAAAAGTATTATTATAGCCTTTGAAGATATACATCAATTGTTTAAGAAGAGTTGCTTTTGAGGATGGAATGGATATTCTGGTGCATTGTGGAAAGGATTTGAATACTTAGGCTACTAAACCAATGAATACAAAGTTTGATAAGGAAGTTATACATAGGCGGGTAGAACTGGATAGCTACAGCTTACAAAAGATCATTTTGCATGTCATAAACTTCCTACATGAACAATTCTGTGTATACTGTATTACAGTAGATTTCTGTGGTTTGGTATTCCCAGCTGCTGGCGTTTTTCCCACATACAATGAGTCCCCATTTATCTATTAGAATTGGGACCAGCAACTCGGTTGTTAAGTAAAACAGTCACTAAGTGAAACTTCAACTGTGCTTACTTCAGCTTTCCTTTCCTTTATAGAGCTGCAAAGGTCATAAATGTGAGGGCTGGTCATAAAGTTATTTTTTCATCAACATTTTAATTTTGGTAGGTGAAGAATATCTGTATGAAAAAGGTATTCTTGGTTACTGGTTCATCCACTGAATATAGTTGTGTTCTAAGAAGAATTGCTAATTTTTAAAGGTAGAAAGTTATAATCTGGAGAAGTTTTTTAATCCAACATTATGATTGCTGCTACATTTGGATGGGGATAGGCTACACTTATTACACTTCACTTACATATAATGTGATAGTCTCCTACTTTGCCTTTTTTACGCATGGAATTTCCTTCATAAACAGTTTAAAAAGTGAATTTCACTGAAAATAAGATACAAATACTAATATTGGGTGGGCATTTTGATCATATACAGTGAATTCATTTTTTTTAAAAAAGTCACCAAAAATTTACTACCAAGTTTGAGATAAATTGCACTGACTGTCTCACAGCTATGAAGCCATTAAAAAAAAAGCATGTGGATGACATATGTATATCTGTATATAATTTCTGAAAAAGAACCTTATTGTAAATAGGCTAAAGCAGTACAACACTCAGAGTATAGTTCACAATATAAAAAGAAAAACAACTTATGGAGTGCAGGAGGTTTTAAACACAGAACCTCCAGAGATACAAAGTTGGCACTCCAAGAGATTCTCATAGTATTTGATATGAACCATGCCAGCTGGTATGACTTGAAAATGCTCCTTAAAGATTTTTTATGCTATTGAGAATTCCATCTAGGAACAGTATGTGCAGTAATGAGCATATATTGTATGTTAATTCCTTAATGGAAGTCTTCCCTGATTGTATTAGGGAACCATAAGCAAGGGAAAAAAAGACTGAAAACACCTAGCCAATATTGGGTTATCTAAAATACTAAAATACTTACAAAATAAAATACTTAAATAAAATACTAAAGGGGCTTGAACCTGGTTAGTATTGTTGCAAAGAAAACTTCCCATGAATTCACAATGAATTGAACTCAGCTCAAAGGAGATTTCATTATAATCCTAAATACTTCACTTAGGATGATCCAGCCAGCTCTGATAGTAGGATCAAACTATTTATAATATTAAATGTATCACTTGTAATTGAATAAAACGATCAACAGGGGGTTTAGTTATAATCAAGCTAGAAAATGTGTAGATCTTCCTTCTCTCCCTTCCCTCCACAGTTGGTTATTACAGGGGTTTTTTGGGGGGCGGGGGGCGGAGAAATAATAATGTAACTAGAAATTTAATATGATACTTTTGTATCTTGTAAATGGTAGTGTGAATCTCACATTAGCATGGTTGGTCAATCAGCAACCTTTCTGAACAGATTTATCAGCATTGAACAGATTTATGGAATTCTAGTAGCTATGAAATAATACAATGGGAATTTTATGCAACAGTGCAGGACTATGGATAGAACCGGTGCTGTGGTTGTTTTCCATTCTTGCTTCTTCACAGGTTAAAGACATCGGTTGCCCACATTTTTATATAATCCCTTGCCATATGCTGTTGAACCCTTCCCAGTTCTCAGTCACAGTCCAGTTCAAGGACACCTGTTCCTTTCACTGTGCAAAGCTGAGTTTCGCTGAGTCAGAGACCAACACACATGAAACATTGTGCCTGGTGCCAGCAAAGCTTGGGAGCTGAAAAGAGAATTAAGCTCTTGGGCTCCTTTCATGGCCCACGTAAGCTGAGCCTCCCACTGCCGGGCAGTCAGACTGGCATCCGACCCATTTTAATTTGGACAAAAGTGTTAGCTGCCCACTAAATACAATTACTTAATTATTTGTTCATTGTGGGATATTGTGGGGGAGGCCCTAGTAAAACAAGTGAAACAAGCAGTGGTCTAATATTAGCAACAGACACAAGACAAGCTTTACAACTGAGGACTGATGGAATGACAATCAGTATGGCTCATTCTGCTTCTAAGTTTAGCCTCTTTAATAAATGAGTAACATCAAGGCTGGAATGCCAGAAAACTCTTCCTCCAGTTACACTGACCCTTTTCTCCATTTGATTTCACACAGCTGCCATCTATCTATAGATCTGTTTACACAAGGGACGGTCCCTGGATTGGTTGTTGACACATTTGATGCCTTCCAAAAGCTGCTTTGTTCTGTAGCCTATCCTTAATAAACAAATTCTTGCTCCTCTTGTGCCCATTTCCTCACTGGCCCATGGTAATAATAAACCTATTTTTCCCCATCTTTTCCCTTCCTTTCGTTGCTTATGGATAGGATGAGGCCCGGGAAAGGGTAAACGACTTTTTAGTGATACCTTTACAGATGCTTTTATATTGGACAAAATGCAATGTTCCTGTCAAACATGAAATGCAATGTTCCTGTCAAACATGAAATGGAATGAGTTGGGAGGGTTTGCAGTGCTAGATGAAGGATTACATTAAACTTATTTGGAGGATCTATTGGAAGGAAAGAAGTAGATGGTCAATAGAAATTGCTTATCATTTGTTATATCTTTCCAGGTTTTATTTATTATTTATTTTTAATGTATCATATTTACTTGAAAGGAAGGGAAATTGTGATCTCAAGATTTATTTATTTAAATGTATTAGCTGCTCAATTTTAGTGGACTCTGGGTGGCAATGATTCTTGCCCATCCCTCTGCCAGAATATATATATCAGGCAGCATAGAAATGTATTTGCAAGCTTTACAGAAAGGAATAGAAATTTTTAAAAAAATTAAAAAGGAAAGAGATACATGTAAAACTACAAAAACAAAACAAAGAAAAAACATAAAAAAGAGAAACTCTTGTTGATATATGTCACATATCAATAAGCGTCAAACAGATTTACAAATCTTACCTTAGGAAGAAAATAGTAATTAATGGTTGTCTGACATTATAAATATCATAAATTTGTATCCTACATAAAAATATATTGTTGTTTTTTCTATTAGTAGATAGAATTGCCTTTTCACACATCTCTGTAATCTAATCCTTAATATCAGAAATATTTTTCAGTTTTTCAAAATAATTTCTTAGCTCAATGTAAACATAACTCCTCCAAAATAGCCAAATACCATAGTTTCAAACATAATTAAAGGAAATAATAAAAATCTCCCAGTTAATTTTATGTCTTGAATACTTAGCAAAATGTTGAATCATCCATATAAAATTTTGCAGTGAAAGCAGTTATTTAAAATTGTAAGATATCCCCAACATATAAACATAATTTATAATCAGAACCTTCTACTGTAATATCACTAGATTGCCTAATAAAACTAGCTAAGGGTACCAAAATTAAAATTGAACAAGATAAAGATTTTCATGTTTCTTCACCATTATATTGGTGGATCTTATTCATATGTAAGTAAGCATAAACAACTGCTGGGGATAGACCTGTTTAGCCCAGATAACTTCATGTAAGGAAGAAGCTGAGAAGGATGCTTTTGAGGCATAAAGCTATTTCTTTCCTTTTATTAGCAACAAGGCAATGAGTTGTTAAATGATCAATGAATTCCAGGGACTTTATTAATTTCTATTTAAAACAAATGGTTGAGTTATCAATTATTATCATGCTTCATCACACTTCATAGTACATACAGTGTGTAGCCCAAACCCCAAACACTTCCTTGTATGTGGTGTCTTCAGTATTTTTAAACTACTCTCTTGGGATGTTCCTTATCCAGCTTCAGTGAGACTAATTTAAGGTCATTGAACAGAGCTCTGAACAGAGAAGAGGCTTTAATGTTTATATTCATTAATTAAGTCCACCTGCATGATATCCTTCTTTTCCTCCTATAATAGAAAACCCTGTTTTAGAGAAATTGTACCATTTTACCACTTTTAATGTCATAAACAGACATCGCTTTCATTCGCTATTCATTCTTTTTTTTAAGCATGTTTTTTCCTCCTTTTAATCTAAAAATCATGGTTGATAGGCCTAGTTTTCTTCTGTATATATAGAAAAGTGACTGTTGCAGTTTTAATCATCATTGCTGACTAGTCTGTTTACTGGTTTGTATCTTTCTCAGCTTTGACATTATAACAAAGACTTGAAACTATGAATGCATCCTTTTATTTATTATACAGAGCCTCTATTTTTGTCTGAAAAATCCATTCACTTGCATGTTGCCTTGCCTTTAGAAATCATGATCAAATTATGGTCAAACATGAATGTTTATATTTTAATTTTAGCACAACTTTTACGGGAAAGGGGAATAGAGATAATTTTAAAAGCCATGTTAGAATATGTGAGTGAGTGAATAAGTGAGTGAAAGAAAGCATTTATTGTACTTGTGTAATTTATGGAATATTCCTACAAACAAGATAAAAGCCACAAGTCTTGATCATGTGACAAACTATATACAAGACTAGTTTCTATAGCCTTTGTGAGCTGATGCTTATTCTGCTGCTTGAAAACAAGTCGATTTCTTTTGTTAAGTTACGTGCCTGAAAATGTTTATCAGAAATAACTTTGAAGAACCTTTTCCTCCCATTTTACTTTGTAATCAGTTTTGTATGTGTGTGTGAGTGTCTGCAGTTAGGAAAGAAATACTTGACTTATTATCTAGAACAGTGGTTCTCAACCTTTCTCCCGCCCCCACCGTGCCCCCCCCACCGCCACCCCCCCCCCGCTGCCACGACCCCCTCCCCGCCCCCTCCCCGCGCGGGATGAGGTGACAAATGCTCCCGGTTCGGGCTTGCCTGCGGGTCGCCGGACCGCTGATAGCGTCGGAAGTGAGAGACTTCGCAAAGCGTTCTGTGCATGCGCAGAGGGTAAAAGAACCCAAATGGTGGCGTCCGGGTGGGTGGGCGAAGTCTCCCGCTTCTGTCGCTACCGGCTATCCGGCGACCCGCAGGCACGGCCGAACCGGGAGCATTTCACCCCTGTAGTGACGGTGGCACCAAGATGGCGGGCTAATGCGCGCAGCGACCCCTGTGAAATGGTCGTTCGACCCCCAAAGGGGTCGCGACCCACAGGTTGAGAACCGCTGATCTAGAAAGTTTCATCCATTCCCACCATTTTGCACATGTATAAAAATAAATATTGGTTCTCTGATTTTCCCATCAACCCACTCACCTCTAATCTCCATTGCACACACATGTTGATTCATGCATCGCCTTCTTTCTTTCCTTCCTTCCTATCAGTCTATTTTAACTGTTCATATGCTATCCTCAAATTCAATATAATATTCTAGTTTAAAAAGTTCTATCTGTGTATGGGTTGGCTTGTGGGTATTTGTAAGACTGCCTTTTCCAAGTGGAATTGTCCTATTCAATATGTTATTTTACATCTAATATATAAGTAGTCCTGTTTTCAGAAACTCGGGGGAAGAGTTTGAAAACCACATTTTTCAATTGACGGTCTCTGGTTTACTAAATAGTTTCCTCCTAAACTCTGGTTTCATTCTCATGACCTCCTGGAAGTTGATAAAAACCAAATTCTTCCAGAGACCATTTGGCACTGTTGGGGATTATTACTGTAGTATTAATGCTTTTAAATTATTTGTTAATGTTTTATTATTGTTAACCTCCAAGATTCCATGGCAATTAATGGTGATATATAACAAACCAATAAATTAAACCAAGTATATTTTTATTTGAGCACCAGCTGAAATAAGAATTTCTTCTACTTACTATTAACTTCCCCCTAAGCGAGGATATAATATCTTCTATATAGATAGTTGGCAAATGAAGCTTTCTATTTCTGGTATTCTATATAATTATTCTTTGGGATTTCTTAAAGGATCTATAGACATTTAAGTTTTCAGAGATGATGTGTGTACTTTCTTTATAATTTACATGTATTTTGTAATTTCATCTCTGCATTAATAGATTTTTTAAACAGAAGGGGGAAACCCAGAAGCAAATCTAAAAGTGGCATAAAATCTTGTAGAATTACATGAAATGAGAGAAAAAGCTCAGGTACAACAAACATATTTTATTCTGGAACCAAAATAACAATATAGTAGAAGACAGTTATGTAATGCTTATTTTTGAATAAGAGTAAGCAAGTAGGGACTGAAAATGAATGTTTTAAGATCCAGGGAGATGCAAAGGGCAGAACTATCTGTGACAACCAGATTGTACGAGAACCTGCTAAGGAGCAAATTCTCAATAAGATTATTACTTGGAAAAGCTTATAAAATCCCAGTCCATTTGAGGACATGCTTAACCAAATTTTTCATCCTAACCGGTGTTATAACTCCAGACATGTGGAATCTGGAATTGTTTGTGTAATAATCCACCCTCATTAACCCTATCAATATGAATAAAATGTCATGTCAGGTCCCGGGAAATCTGGTGCACTCCTTTCCCACAAAAAAAAAAACAAGGACAGCGTAAAAGTTAAGCAATCATGCTACTTAGCTTTCTCCCTTTTCCTCTCCCTGATAATTATGGGTTATGAAAGAATGATGGGAAATACCTTTTCACCTACTGACAGTCTGCTACCAGCCACAGCTCCCTAGGATGCTGTCACATTTGCACCCAGCATGTTACTCTTTTTAGATAACATAGGTTGTCATAATTTTGGTGCATATGCACCAAGACAAATTCCTTGTGTGTCCAATCACACTTGGCCAATAAAAAATTATATTCTATTCTATTCTATTTTCACATAGGAAAGTTGTACTCCAGTGCACTGGGGTGTCACTTCCTTCTGTAATGTTATATATGTTGTACCTTGTCATTAGAATTAGTTGTCTGAAAAATCTCATCCTCTCCAAGAAGCAGACAGTTTAAGATTGCTCATTATAGCTATAATTATACAACATATAAGAGGTATGTAATGGGCTTTTGCAAATCTTTGGAAATTTGATTTAAGATTCAGCATACCAGATCTCATTGGCAATGCTTCCTCCTTTTATTCAGTAAACAAAGCGAGAAAAGTCTTTAGTTTCAGTTCTAAGTAAGTATTTATTTCTTCTCACTCTTCTACTTTCTTGGAACAAATAATAGCATGAATAATGGAATTAGATGTAGTTTGAGTTAGAAGCAACCGGCCAGACATTTTAAAGTAAGCGCTTTCTCAATTGTGGTCCCAAAGGTACTTTTTCCAAAAGGCAAGTGGACTTTCTTGGTTTTTTGTTTGAAAACATTTCGTTTCTCATCCAAGGAGCTTATTCAGTTCTGAAGTACTGGGACAAACATTTGGGACAACCATGACCTGGATGATTGAGAATCTCTGTAGACATTTCTCTATTGCTGTAGTAAGGCTTCCTGTACTGTATCTAATGAAACTTATATTATCTGTCTGTGGAGTCTATAGTGTTGGGAAAATACAAACATTGTAATACTTAGGTTCTATCCCTACTTCCTACTCAGAGATAAGAAGTAAGGGGTTATTATGCTCCCTGGCATAGTTTCTCTCCAGATGGCTTTTTTTATCTCTCCAAAGGGTGGTCTTTGTCTCATGTAGTCTTCATCAGTGGGTCTTTAGATTCCTCCCTGTTCACAATCACTTCAAGAGCTTCAGCCCAAGCTCTCCTGAAAATAGCAAACCTTCAACAGTCAATGCTGCCTAGATCAGTGGTGGGTTGCTGTCGGTTCAGACCGGTTCGCCCGTACCGCTGGCGGAAATTTGCACCCGCTCCCTGAACCAGCAGCGATGGCCGGCTGTCCATGCCCCCGAACCGGTTCTCCGGTCGCCACGGCTGGCAAAGAACCCTCCACTCATGCGCAGAGGTTTCTGCGCATGCACAGAGGGTCATTTCCCCGATGTGACGTAGGCACGCACGTGAGCGAAGCGAGCGTGCGCAAAACGCGCACTTCCGTCGAGATGCGAACCGGTAGGGAAAGTAAGTGGAACCCACCCCTGGCCTAGATCCTTCTTGGTGTGCCTGCAAATACTGTATATCGCCATCTGTCCTTCTCTCATCTTCCCAGGGTTCTGTTTGTTTTTAGGGGTCGTACCATAACAAAGTCCTAAGGATGATACTGGTTTGTTTTCTTTTTTTTCCTCTTGTCTAAAAGAGAGCAATTTAACTGCACTCCTAGATACTTACTTGGCAGTAAGTCATATTAAATATAATAAGACTTCATTCCGAGTTGTTATCCACTGTGTGATGGTTTTCTTTTTTTGAAAAAATAAAGGACAGCTTTAGAAGTTAAGCAAGTAACTGCTTTGAAATAAATCTTCTGCAAGCATTTATTTATCTGAAAATACTAGATGGTCTCAAAAACAATAACAAGTACCTAAGTAGAATATTTTTCAGTTTGTATGATTCTTCTGATCTAAACAGGAACAAATGGATTGCAGAAGGGAATTGCTAGCTGTTTCGGTCTTTCCCCATTATATTCCTTACTTTTCAAATCACTTAACGCCTTTCCATATGATCGCTTTGCAGTGCAACAAATGCATAGTTGTTTCTTTGGGACATTTATTTATTTATTTATTTATTTATTTATTTATTTATTTATTTATTTATTTATTTAGTCAAGCGTATATATAATTACAGAAAAAGTATAAAAATGATTGTGAATATATAAAATGTGTAAACATGGTTATGAGTACATGAGATGGTTACGAATACATGGGGACATTAGGACAGGGACGGTAGGCACGTTGGTGCGCTTACGCACGCCCCTTACAGATCTCTTAGGAGTGGGGTGAGGTAGATAGTCTAAGGTTAAAGTTTTGGGGGTTTGGGGAAGAAACTACAGAGTCAGGTAATGCATGGTATGAGATATTATGGGATTCTAGAAATAAATGCTTCTTCTGGGTTTTGAGGATATTGTATCTTTTTCAGTACACAAAGCAAAATATAATGTCTATGAAAAGTATTCTTCCCCCCACTATTAAGGCATTGTGCTTAAACTGCAGGGTTTTTTTTATCTGTGGGGAACTAATGAAAAATGCTTGTGACATCATGAATGTTAATAACAACATTCAACCTCCAAAGAGAATGCTTACATGAAAGCTGCCATTAACAATGACAGAGTTAACCTGGCAGCCAATTTTCACAGTGCTTTTTTGAAACTACTACAGTAGTTAAATTCCAATGGAGTGTTTCCCAGTGTGGGCCCAAAAGTTTGTGAAGCCAGCACAAAAATCCCATTTTGGAGAAAGAATAATGGAAGGATTGGAGGGAATGTTGGAAATCATATAGTCCTATCCCCTGTTCCTAATAAGCTTTAACATTTATTGCAGAAGTGTGAATCGTGTGTGTGTGTGTGTGTGTGTGTGTGTGTGTGTGTGCGCGCGCGCGCGCGCAGGTGGAGCAAATGGACCTTGGAGGTCTTCTAGTCCAACCCCCTGCTCAGGCAGGAAACTCTATACCATTTTAGACAAATGGTTGTCCAATCTCTTCTTAAAAACTTCCAGTGTTGGAGCATTCACAACTTCCGGAGGCAGGTTGTTCCACTGATTAATTGTTCTGTCAGGAAATTTCTTTAGTTCTAGGTTGCTTCTCTCCTTGATTAGTTTCCATCCATTGCTTCTTTTCCTGACTTCGGGTGCTTTGGAGAATAGGTGGATCCCCCTCTTCTTTGTGGCAACCCCTGAGATATTGGAACACTGCTATGTCATGAAAGAAACATACTATAGTTATTAAGGTGATAAAAAGCCATCAGGGAGATCCAGGTTTAAGTCCATTAAGACATGGAAGTTTACTGGTAGCCTTGGGCCAACAAGTCTCTCTTGGCCCAACTGCCCAGATAACTCCCACTCCGCCCCATGTTGTAGGTGGGGAGCACTGTTAGTTTATGGTAGCACCAGGTAGCATTCTTTGTATCTGATGAAGTGAGCTGCAGCTTAATAAAACATATTCCTTTCAATAAAATGTGTAGGCTGGAAAAGGTGCTACTAGCTTCCTGATTTTTCCTCCCTCTCAAATGTCTTACCCTAAAATGAGCATTTGTGACGGACAGTAGCTAATGAAATCTTCTGGTTACACTGTGGCCTGATTCATTCTTCTTTATTTCTAACTATATTTAAATGCAGTGCATCTGTTAAGGTGGACTGGTAAAAGGGAGATCCTGATTTTGATCTAGCCTCAGCCATAGAAGCTCACTAGCCCAAAGTACACAGTAATTATAGTGGGAGATATTTGGAGGAGGGAGTGTTACAGACACTGACTGACATGAAGGAAGCATGGGCTATAAACCGAACAATTTGAGGAAGTAGAAATATATAACCTACTTAAGCAACCTACTTAGTATATTAAATAAGTAAAATATAACTGCTTTAAGAATGAATAATGACCACAACGTATGAGAGTGTTAAGCCTTAAGCAAATTAAGATGTGTAGTTTAATGTACTTAATTGTGGGCTGGATTAGTCATTTGCTCCTTTAAGCAAAACGTTTGTGAACATTTCTGCAAAGTCAGTTCTCTCATGTACTCGTGCCAGATTAAGCACTCTTTATGATATTGTGAAAGCAATTATACAACAAACAGCCTAGACATAGAGAGGCAGAATGTGAATATCTCAGTAGAAATTGAATTATTGTAATATTGGTTTCTTTCATACATTCCCTCTATATGTGCTAAAGAAAGAGGATGAGTAGGCTTGTTGGCCCTAAACCTGATGTTCTTGTATTTTGCTACATCCAAATATCTGCAAAAAAATTATTATCCTTAATTAGACTTCCAGCTAATTAGAGCCCAAGTGAGATTGGCCCCATCCTTGGTAGACGTCCCGAATTCCCACAAAATGCGGTTATGTCAATAGGCTTGCAAATCTCAGAGAAACAGAGAATTGTTGAGATGGCTTCATTGTTTGGCTCTGGGATAGTGTCTGTTGTGTGCAGGACATGTGATACAGTAATACATCTTGTAGGAACTCCATTTTTATATTTCTGGATATGGGTACTATATCCATAGACATGATTTCCTGTTAAGATGAAACAAACTAACATTCTAATTAAAACCTTCATCATAACACACAATCAGACAAGCCACTGACACTTCACCGTTTCATATATGCAGTATATGTGTCACGTGGATGTAACCAAAATTATTTCAGAAGTGCTTACTTTTCAAAATATAATATAGAATGAAAAACATACTGAGTTCTAATAAAAGACCAGAAGTCAGCTTAAACACAAGCTGGGACACACTGGGCTGCCCTTGAAGAGTATCCAGAAGCTTCAGCTGGTACAAAATGCAATGGCACGGCCATTGAACAATGCACGTCACATCTCTGCTCTGCGAGCTGCTTCGGTTGTCAGTTTGCTTTCGGGTCCAATTCAAGGTGCTGGTTTTGATCTTTAAAGCCCTGCATGGCATGGGGCTGGGCTATCTGAGGGAGAGGCTCTTCCCTGGTTATAATCAGCTCACTCCACTACATCTGGGAGAGAATGCTGCTGTTTTTATCGGCTAAGGGCCTACATTTGGTGGGTCCCAGGCAGAGGTGGGTTCCTCCCAGTTCGGACCGGTTCACCCGAACCGGTAGCGACCTGCTGGTGACATCACGATGACATCACAGATCCGGTTCGGTCGGTGCCAGTCCATGGACGCTGCCATCTTTTTTTTGAATTTTTTTTTTTTGAATTTTTTTATTATTTTTTCTTCTGCGCATGCACAGAAGGCGAGTTTCTGGCACTGCACATGCATCACCATCTTGTTTTCGGCTTTTTTTGGGGGGGTGATTTTTTTTGCACTACGCATGCGCGCGCAAAGCGTGTGCGTGCCCACGCGGCGCAGGAGGAAGTGAACTGGCCGTGAGGTAAGTTAGAACCCACCCGTGGTCCCAGGAGATGTGTCTTCTCTGAGGTGGTGCCTGCCTTATGGAACATTCTTCCTCCCAAAATTAGATTAGCTCCATCCCTTTTAATATTCTGGAAATCCCTCAGGGTTTGCTTATGAGACCAGGTCTGGGGCTCCCACAGAACCAGGGACTTGTCTAGATCAGCGTTCCCCAACCTTTTCATCTTGGCGGACCAGCGGATGCGACAGCAGCAGTGGTTAATGGGGGGAGAAGGGATGGTTTTGCACACACGTGCGTGCAGCTTTCACAAATGCAGCTTTGCGCACGCACATGCTCGCTCACCACTTCGGCGGCCCAGTTCGGAAGGGGGGGGGAATTATCCAGGCTTTGCTTGACCATTTTTCTTGTTTTGATCTCTTTTGTAACTTTTTGTTTCATTTTACAAATGTATATTTGATGCATTCCCAAATGACACTTGGGTGACTTGAAAATATGTAAATAAGAAAAAGTGGTGGGTTCATTATTAAAATGTCTCTTAAAGGCCTTAGTAAAAAGTAACATTTTGGGCCTACATCTAAGTTATAATTAGGATGGGGAAAGCCTCAACTCCATTGGTAATTGTTTTCACAAGAAATTAGTACTCTGGTGGAAAAAAGTAGTATTGACCATCAATGTAAAACTCATCCAGAGCATAAGTAGCAAAGGTGCCCCACTCAAGGTCTGTGAACCTAAAGTAGATTTTATGGGAGTAGACAATCCAATAGGCATGAAGCAGCTGGCCCTGTAATTGGTTTTGGACTGCATTTTCTATAATCATTGATGACGGTCAGTGTTGGTTGGAGCAGATAGAGATATAGTCCACTTATTCCCGATGCTTTCTGCATATTAATTTGTTAAAACAACAAAATACATTTGAAAACTACTATTACCTCATTCACTTGGCAGAGAAAGGATTCATGGCACTTTAACAGAAGATAGTAGCAGTCCAGCTCTTGAAAAACAAAGAGCTTCATGTGTGCATGCCACAAATTAGTCCATAAATCTTGAACTGAAATCAGCAGAAGGAATTAATCAAAACTAACCCAAATCTGTTTTAATTTGGTTGAAGTCAAGATATTAAAAAAATATTAATTTTCCAAATTATCAAAGTCACATGGATAGAAGGCTTTATTTATTTTTAATAATTTCCACAACACATTTTATTCAAATTCTAAATTAGTCCCTATGTTTGTTTGTTTTTTTAAAAAAAAAGTGTAAAAAAAATCAGATTACTTCATGGTTCCAGGATATTTGGCTTACTTGAGTAGTCTGTTTGCCATTGTAGAGTGGGAAAAACCATATTTCACATGCTCTTGTCTAGGCTCGTCAGTGGTCTGTTTAATTTCTGAAACATCTATGGCTTTTTTTTTTTTTACCAAGAATGTTAAACTGAAACAGGCAAATTTGTATTCTGTTGATCTTTGAACAGGATGCTATGGAGAAAATGGAGAAAATTGGCCGGATTGTGCTGCCAAACCACAAGGATAAAAGGTAATAGGATTTTTCAGTGAGTTTTGTTTGTTAGAGAGTTATAAAATTGCATAAAGCTATTTATGCTGGGAAATGAATTTTTATCCCTTTGTTCTTAAATATCCATTTTTAAAAAATATAACTTGGTAACATGTGGCCAAAAAATTGCAATCTGATGTGTAAAAAGATAGTAAAACCAAGGTATATGTTATTCTGAATAATATATCAAGGGTGATCAGCACATGCTAGGAAACCCATGTGTATTTCTCCATTCTAACTTTTTTGAGGTGGTAATAGAGCTTTTTATGGAGTAAAGAAAGCTGGTTCTCTTTCTCTATAGTTGCACTTTGATTATTTCACCAGCTTTTAACAATATCTGTGTTGCAGCAAGTAGACGGATTCAGAAAGACAGACAATAGTTAAGCAAGTAATTCCTCCTCTCTGCTGCAAATCTCTCCCTATTTTTGATTTTCACTGGAAAATATTGCTGGGATTTCTGTATTCATGTGGGGCCATATGAATTATGGCATGTTGGGGATGGTGCTCACCGTGTACTGTTTTTTGTGAACACATCGCCCTCACCCTTCCAATCTTCCTTCTTTCTCTCTTCTGCTCCTGGCCCTGACATGGAATAGAGAGGGCCCACAAGAGTTAATGGAAGAGCAGGAGACGACTAAACTTTGTTATTTGTCTCTTCTTCACTTTCATTTAGTACTGGCTGGCCAAGCCCTGCTTTTCAAATCACTGTCCTTTCTGATAGCTATTGATGTTAGAAAAGAATCTATCAACTCACATACAGGTAGTCCTCCACTTACGATCATAACTGGAATCTCACTCATTCACTAAAGTGATCATTAAGTGAGGTACTGCGTGACTGCTTTGTTCATCACCACAATCCTGGCTGTCTCAGTTGTGCTTGTAAAGTGAATGCACAGGTTATTAAGCAGAGCATGGGGAGAGGGCCCACATCTTCTGGGCTTGGTGAGGTGGTGATAAGGCACACGCCTTCCACCATACTCAGGAGCCCAAGGCCTTGCTCCACCAGGGAGAACGATTGCAAGGATGATGGCATTCACTAGCATTTTTCCTTCCAGAGGGATGGGAAAATAGAAAATTTCTACTTTTTAAGGTTTTTAGGGGTCTGGGCTTCTGCTCCACTTCCGCAATGCTAACAGGCTGTGTTTACAAAACTGCTTGGAGCTTCTGTCCTCATCATAACCTGTGAAATTAGTAAACCAAGACTTCGGAAGAGAATTCCTGACACTTTCCTTTCCCTGATTTTTCTAATTATTCTGCTGGTATATTGTTTATTTAACATGCTTAGTTTCCTGGGTACAAGGGATTCCGCTGTTTTTCTAAGACTGGACTAGATTCTCCTTCCCTCCTGCTGAGGCTCAACAAACTCTTTGGTTTTGCCTAAGGAGGAAAGCTATCCCAAGAAACAAAATTGGACTCCCACTAGGACTCCTAAACACCATAAATTCACGACAAGAATATCACATACTTTCAAAGGAAGAACTTAATCCTTGTCATCTCTTTTGTGGTCTTTGATTGGAAGACAGTATTTTTGAGCTGAGGGCCCTCTGTGTTTATACATTCAGCGCAGGGGTGGGTTCTGGATCCTTTTGCTGCCAGTTCGCTCACATGGAAAGCAGAGGATTGAACCTGAAGCGGGTTACCAGCCTCCAACAAGATGGCAGAACACACCGAGAGAACATTCTTTTCATGAAGTTTCTTAAGTGATTTTAATTTAGGCTCAAAGAAAGTCTCTTCAAATATTAAGCAGTAGAGAAACTTACTGAAGAAGTGCATTGGTGCCATCTGCAGGTTCACTGAAAGTTTGACATATAAAGTCTACGGAGAATTCTCCTATTTTTACTTCGCTATTTGCAGTGAAGACTTTAATCTGTTTACAGGTTACGAATGCGAACACAAAATGAACTCTGGCAAAATGTGTCTAGATTTAAGATGACTCAGAAAAAGTGACAGTGAAACATCTTTTCAACACATGGAGAATTCCAGTACTGTGATGCATTCAGATTCCTGTTGCTTTAAATCTCCTATCAGTCAGGACACCCTGACAAATTTTCTTTTGTAGTTCGAAAATCAAAAGGAGCTAGGTCATTAGCCATGAGGAAATAAAAGGTAATGAAGAGAAGGGGCTAGATTAGATTATTTGAACCAATACTCTCTGGTTTTGAAATCGCCAAAGATTCTTCCCTTGTTTACACATTGGTCCCGGCACATGCTTCTATTTTTAGAAAGTGGCACAGCCTCTCTAATGCATTTGGATTAAGTTTCCCACTGAATGCAGTGGATATTTGATATGAACTATACTGGCTGCTGTTTTGAAATAAGAATTCTTAAAACTCATCAGATACTCTCTGGAAATATGATAACCTGCAAGAAAACAATCCTGGTGATATTTGGGGTTGTTAACCCCAATAACTGCAGATAGTGAAATATCACTTTGCATGAGTAGCCAGCAAATACAAGAGGATGTGTTTACCTGCTCTGTAAAGCCGTAGAATTCATGACCTAGATTTTAAGTAGCTCAATTATAGTTCAGTCTCTTGATTGACCAATTCCTAGCTCACTTCGGTCTATCACTCATAACAGAAATACTGTATGTATGACTCTAGTAGTAAGAGCCTAAGTATTAGAACCATTGAAATAAACACGGAATCCCACATGTTACGTTTGTACTTCATAATTATATAAGACTGGATACATTAATAATTTGTTAGAGGAATGTGACCCTTTTGCAGGTTTACAATCAAACACCTTGAATCGGCCATCAGAAATGGGTGGAGGGTGGAGTTTAAAAAGTCAAAATAGCATTGTAATTGTTGAGCCAAGTTCCATCTCTGTGTTTACATTGACCATGGTGGGGTCCAAACTCAATGGCTTGAAAGGACAAAGGGACATTGTACAACATTGTAACATAAAAAACAAATATTTGCTTGCTATAGAATGACAATGGGTATACTTCAGACATTGTCCTTCAAACTGCTAAATAAATACAATGACAGTTGAAACAACTTATCTCTGATGATCATTTAACTACTGCAAAATTCCTGGCAGTCTCCTTTTACATTACTTTATCTAGTGTTGCTATAGAATTTTACATGGTTTAAGGAAAGAATGGGGGGGGGAATTTTGCTGTAGTGCCTCAATTAATAAGTGGCTAGTTTCATATTCCTTTGCAAGTCTCCTGTCCAGCAGTTGCTAAAATCCTTCTCTCCCCTTTTTATAGTCTGAAGTAGGAAATAAAATGGAATTGGACATATTACCAAGGTCTCCTCTAAAGCAAATTCAATGGTATTTTTTGGTGTTTCATTATTGCAATTTGTCAAAAACTTCAGGCAGAGGGTCCCTATCTACCGTATTTTTCTCTGTATAAGGCGATACTTTTTCTTAAAAATATTTATCTAAAAATGGAGGGGCGTCTTATACACGGGGGGAGCTGAGAGGAAAACCGCGGTTGCGAAACTGCCGATACCTTATCTCTGCAAACTAGCCTCACGAACGAAACTTCTGATTGCAGAGACAAGCTAACAGGTTTCCTCCAATCATGAGCCTTATGTAACTGACGTCAGCTGATGCTGCGGAGAGTGTGTAGCCAGTGCCCAGATGCGACAGGGAGCAGTAATGTCGGAGCGTTCTGAGCCCATAAAAATGTCAGAAAACAAAAAAATAAATACCGGTACCAGTAAGCGAATGTCTTACTCTGCAAAATAAATGTCTTCTATTTAATGATTAAAATATTGATTTCTGATTTTTGGATAAGAAAAGTGGGGGGGGGTGTCTTATAGATGGAAAAATATGGTAACTGAGCAGCATCACAGCAATATTGTGCTGATCAGTAGGTCTTGTTTGTTTCACTGAGTTTAGCATAGAAGGGGCCTATTGCATTCTTCTTAGTGTTTAGATTATAAATATTGTCAAATCCTTTAACTTGTTGGGCTTTATGCTTTTTCCATAGATTTTATGACAAGAAATACCAAGTGTTTCTAAAACTTGCGGAAGATCAAAGAAAATATAAATCCATCATGCAGAATGCATAGACAGCATAAAGAAGAATCATCTTTCATATTAGAGGTCTGACTGATTTCTTTGACTATCTTGATTAGCTATTTACATGAAAGAGAAACATTGTAGTAAAAATAAAAAAAAATACTTTATAGCCTATTGAATATGAACAGAGATGTATTTTATTAAGGTGATATCGTGGTACAAACTTGTCAAATCTACATTTCTTGAATCAGTGTCTCAACCAGAACTGCAGCTATCATTCAGCATTCAATTTTTTTCAGAATTGCATAATCTGTTAAAAAGCTTACAAAAATATGTGTATTGGGCAAAAGTGTATAAAAGGGAATATATAGATAAAATATGCAAAATGCATACTTTTTAAAATTTGCGTGAAAATAAAATAAACTGAAGCTTGGGAAAGAGAATGTCAAAATTATATAGTAAATGTACCTTCATTGGTCAGGCTTTCTATTTAATGTCAAAAACTAAATTGGAGAAAGATTTCATTCTTGTTGCTTATTGTTGTTTCCAGTAATAAAATCAAGAGTCATAATGTGACATTATGAGAACCAAGAGTTAAGAAGATATACCTCTTAATGAACTTTGTAGAATAAATTGCTGCAGGAGAGAATAGCTAGATAAAATTTTACACCATATTTTTTTCCGATTCATTATCAGGGTAATTTTAAATATGTCTTAAAACTCATTTGTCAGTCCTTCAATGTAGACTAAAGTCAGGAAACAGAATGTTGGACTCTTGTTATACAAGACTGTTGGAGGATCTTGATTTTTGCTAGAGTAACATGTTAAAAATCTGGTTGTGTTTTTCTATCCATCTTTTTTATATCCAGGGAGTTAAGGCAGAATCCATTTGAGTTTCTTTCTAATGTCCTTGATTTCTGGGTTTAATAAATGCATAGTTTGTTCAAGGTTTGGCTCTGTAGTATTGCAGTTATTGTTCTTATCAAAATTAATAAAGATAATTTATACATTTTTTCTAGTATCTCAATTCAGTTATGTTAACTGATCAGTTTAATCTGAAATTTGCTCAATTATTCAAAGCTCTATGAGATAAAAATAAAAGTGTAGAACATCAGATAAATTCCCCTGTTCCAGCTCATCATCTCATTATTGGAATAATGGAATAATATAGGAATAATGAGGTTTCTCATTATTGTTACCTAGATAATTGTGTTTTTTGTTTATGGTCTGTTAACCTTTTTTTCCCCCCAATCCCCTACCACAAAAGAATAATTCAGTATTTGGATAAGAGCCATGGTGGCACAGTGGTTAGAATGCAGTACTGCAGGCTACTTCTGCTGCCTGCTGGCTGCCTGCAATTTGGCAGATCGAATCTCACCAGGCTCAAGGTTGACTCAGCCTTCCATCCTTCCGAGGTGGGTAAAATGAGGATCCAGATTGTTGGGGGCAATATGCTGACTCTGTAAAATCGCTTAGAGAGGGCTGTAAAGCACTGTGAAGCGGTGTATAAGTCTAAATTCTATTGCTATAATATCTTACATTTGTTTCAAATACACTGAGCAGTCCAAAATGTATTTCAGAATATTCAGTTTATAGCACCAGCTTGGGGATAAAATGAAGTAAAATTCCATCAGAATTGGCTGATGAAGAGGAAAAATAGATACTCTAAAATGTATTCTTAAAACAGCAGCAATGCCTGTTTAAAGACTCTGAGACCTCACTGGTTTTAAGTCCTTTATTAGCATAACAGCATCCAGCCAATATATTCTCTATTGTTTGCTTACACTTCAATGCAACACATTAGCCCTTAATCACTTTTTAAAACTAAGTCCACTATCAGTCCATTATAAATGTATCATGGCTGATTAATTTTAACTTTTCAGAGACAATGCAGTTCCCTCCCTTATGATGCCAAGGTAATGCTTTATTCCCTAGAGATTGTCCTGTTTGCACCTTCTGATTCCATTTGAGGGCAAATGTTTATAAAGCTAATCAAAAGTAAGATCATGACAGCTAAGTTATCAGCTGTCTGCAAGATTCTACAGAGAGGTTCAGGCATCCCTTCAAGTGGGCAGGTCGTGCACATGATGGTTCCAAAAAAACAGATGACAACTCTGAAGAGGAAGATCCACACGAGGGCAGCTAGCGTGAAGATTCCTCTTAGGATAACAGGGAGAAGAAGTGGCATGTCATAAAGACGATCTATAAACTAAGCACAGAGATCGGGTAAGTTAGGAATCTACTATTAATTTGAATTATTCTGATTTTAGGGGAAGGAATTTTATAGCTGGGGACTTGCCAGAGGTGGGTTCCTCCTGGTTCGCCTGAACCGGTAGCAACCCACTGGTGACGTCACGATGACATCACAGATCCGGTTCGGTTGGTGCCAGTCTGTGGGCGCCGCCATCTTTTTTTTTGAATATTTTTTTTTGAATTTTTTTTCTGAGTTTCCGGTACTGCGCATGCAGCATGTTTTCAGCTTTTTAAAAAAAAATTTTTATTTTTTTTATTTTTTTCCACGCGGCATGGGAGGAAGCGAACTGGCAGCGAGGTAAGTTAGAACCCACCCCTGGAACTTGCTCATTGCTGAATTCCATGGATTAAAACTGAACAAAGCAGAATAAATAATTAGGCAGCACTCTTTCGTCCTCCTCACTTGGGGTCACCCCAAAAGATTGTTTTCCTTTGGCATGACAGCCACGGTATCGCCATTATCACCGTATCCCCATTAAAAGAAATCACAATTTGTGTAATGTAACTTCCCCTTAAGAGAATAGCCAGCACGACTTCACTCATGGAATCTCGTCAACGTAAGTCAACTTAATGGGATCCATTTTCTTGATGTGGAAAATGTTATCACTTACAGGCTGAGGGTGTCCCGAGAAGCGTTTGTTGTAAGTTCTGATGTCATAGAAAGTTCGCTTGTTTTTCTTATCAGGCTGGTTTTCAGAACAGGTATACAAAAAAACAACCTTGCAAAACAAAAACAAAAACACCAAGATGTTGAGAACCAAGATGTAGGTTTGTCTTCTGCTAATTATATGGATTTACATAGCCACCCATTTCACACTACATGGTTTATAATAAAATAGATAAATGCATACCATATAAAAATGAAAACATGCAACCACTAAGCATTATAAAACAACTATCAACATAGCCTGGATATGGGTTCTATCACACATCCCCAGACTATACACCAGACTCGGGTTCAAAATCAGGATTTCAAGGCCATATGAAAATCCAGCAGGGTTGAGGCTAGTCTAACCTAAGAGGAAATGATATTCTGAAGGCTGGGCAGTTTGGCAGAAAAGGCCAACCTGGTCCCCACCTGCCATCATCCCAACAGGACCCCAGAGCAGGTCATTTCATGATTGCTATTTCTTCGAGCTTCTGGGTCATATGCTTTATCCTTTGAGGTTAAGGTCTTCCCTAGCAAGTTTGCTTCTTTACGCTGAGACCGTTGTGCATTTTACTCCACAGTCAGCAGGTGAAGCTCAGTAGAGTATAACAGTGGTCAGTCTTTCCGGGTCTGCGGACCAGCGGTGGCAGCAGCGGTGGTGGGAGGAACAGAGGATGGTTCAGTGCAATGGAGCTTTGCACGCAAGCGCGCCAGCCCACACCTTGCACAAATGGAGTTTTGCGTGCTCAGCCGTTTGCCCGCTGCTTGCAAAGCCCAGTTCTCAACAGGCTGCGGCCTGGTACCAGGCCATAGCCAGGGGTTGGGGACCCCTGGTGTATAAGAAGAAAGAACAAACTTATTTATTTATTAGATTTTTATCCTACCTTTATTATTTTTATAAATAATCCAATAACTGAACATACACAATACTCCTTCCTCACAACAACCACCCTGTGAAGTGAGCTGGGCTGAGAGAGAGACTGGCCCAAAGTCACCCAGCTGGTTTTCCTACCTAAGGTGGAACTAGAATTCACAGTCTCCTGGATTCTAGGCCAGCACTTTAACCACTACACTAAAATGGCTCTTTGAAGGCAATCAACCATTAAAAAAAATCAAAGCCTATTGCAGGTACACTGTTTAATCATTGATAGTTCTTTGATCTGACAAGCATGAAATTAGAAATGCTGATATCTATATTAAGGAATGAAAACCTGAAATATAAGGCAGTTATTCTTGGCGTTTTTCTACCTCCTTTTGTAACTTCAAAGAAAAGATGGGAACTCTTACTTTTTGCCTGCAAAGTGGACAGTTGATTGCACTCAGCCAAGACCCATGTTTCCAGTATTCAATTAGACAGTAACCTAGGAAAGGAAGACACGTCTTTGTAAGCCAAAAAGTTGCATAGTGGGAAAACACCATAGCCAACTTTGTAGCTGTTCACACCAAAAGGTGATTTCTATATTACATGATCTAGCAAGGAGTAGTTACTTTGTTCAAGAAGGCAATAAAAACTCAAGAGAAGTAGGTGAGGTGCTCAATACACTGAAATTTTAATTCCACGTGAGCCAGTAATTAAATGGATATCCATTTGCACATTTGAAAACAGAATTAAACATTGCTTGAAAACTTAATGATCAAGTTTTGCATTTGTTTCCTGTGTAGCAGATTCGAAGGATGGGAAAGCAAACCTTTTTCAAGGCAAGGTATTTGTGGATTCATACATTTCAAAAAGACATCCGATCTTTCAATCATGTTTGTTCCAATTCTTTTTTTTTAGCCCCCCCCCTAGAAACATTATTAGTAATTAGAAATAATATTAGCCCAATATTAGCCTTCTGTGCCATTTCCTGGACATACGGTTTGAAATACAGTTGAAATTTGAGACTTTTGGAAAATGTATAGCAATTTGTAACAATAACACAAAAGAACAATCATGCCTTTTAAAAAAAATCATGCTCTATAAGCATTTAAAACTTTAGATAATGCATTTTCAATAAGTTATTTGCTCCACTCTTGCACCTTTTAATGCCAAATATAATTAAATGTACAGAGTGAAATTTAGCTAGTCTAAAGCCTGTTTGTACTTTCCTTCTTAAAATTATATGAAAGTGGAGGCAGGGAGAAATTTATAAAAATTCATTGGGAAGTTTGTTTATTGCTATCGATCATTGTGTGGATGTGTTGATTAACTTGAAATATTTGTATATTCTTCAAGCTTGTATTTTGGGAGGATTGAAATAATATGGTCTATGCATTTTATAATTTTTATTCCCTACTTGGAGCATCTAATATTAGAACAAAGTAAAGAGAACAGGAAGGGATTCCTGTGTGGGTGTGGTTAACTGCATGAATGCTCTTGTTTTATAGCAGAAAGTCACATAATATCAGTTCCCCTTCTGGCTTTGATAGCCAGATGTTTTTAATATACATGTGTTACAATATGGCTAAATTAAATATGTTGCCTTTATATGGTCTATCCTGTATAACAGAGGGAAGTGGATCAGGGGTGGGTTCTAACTTACCTCACTGCTGGTTCGCTTCCTCCCGCGCCGCATGGCTGCACGTGCATTGCACGCCACATGGCTGCATGCGCATTGCGCGCCATGTGGCCACGCGCACATGCGCAGTGATGAAAATTCACATTTTTTTTAAAAAAAAAGCCAAAAACAAGATGGCGGTGCATGCGCAGTGCCGGGGACTTGGCTTCTGCCCATGCGCAAAAAAAAAAAAGCAAAAAATTCCAAAAAAAAAAAATTCCAAAAAAAAGATGGCGGCGTCCACGGACCGGCACCGACAGAACCGGCTCCATGACATCACCAGCGGTTTGCTACCGGTTCTATAGAACCGGTGCGAACCGGGAGGAACCCACCTCTGAAGTGGATACCAAAGGCAGTGGGAAAATGAGAATTACATTTTTAATAGAATTATAAATGTGAGGTCTTACTCCATACGTTAAATTCCTTACTAATCCATACCAGAATGTTATTTGTATTACAATGGTTCTGGAGGAACAGGTTTATTCTAATAATTCTCTAATTTGATAATCCTTATTTTAAATGCTTGTAAAATGATGCTGCAAAAATGAAAGTGTCACATTATTGGTGCAGTGCCCATTATCAGAAAAATAGCTGTCATCAATCCTACTATTTTGCTGCATTAGGAATGCTACTATTTTTCTTCATATGCCCCATGGTACAAACTTTTGGGGAGCAATTTCTGCCATGAAAAATCTTGACACCAATCCTATATTCTACACTGCTCTTTGGGGATAAATTTTTAAAAGCATTGCTGGTTGTTCTATGCTGTCCTTGAACACAAATGGGATTTTTATGCTGTGTGTTCACTGTTTTTAATAACTGCTTTAAAAATACTTTGAACATTTTATTTTAATTGTCTTAGAACTATAAGCCATGCAGAGAATATTTGTTTGTCAGTAGCCATATACATTTTATAAATCAATCTTTATAAACCTTTATATATTTACTTTACTTGCTGTATCAAAATAGATGGAAATCCACCACTCTGCTAGAATAAAATTACAAGTTATTTGGTAATTTGCTACTGTTATGTTTTAATGTTGCCAGACACCACAGCTCTTTTTGTCATATATACTGGTGATAAAGATACTTCATCTTTATCACCATTGACTTCAGTTGGCAAAAATGTGCATGCAATTTCTCAAAATATTACTAAGCATAAACCCACAAATATCTCTCTACATGATGGAAAAATTTGCTTAACTAAAGAAAAAAAAAACGGCATCTTTTGAACACTAAGATTGCTTGATGTGGTATTCTGAAGAGCAGACATTAAAGTGTGTATAAATTCTAGAGTGTTTTTAATAAAAAAAATTAGATTTGAAATACTTCTAATTTATTTATTTTTTGCCTTTTTCAGATGGCAGGAGGTAGTTTTTTAATTTACTTAATTCTCAAGGCAACAATGTTCATATTCTTGCTATTAAATTAGCTTAAAGCTTTGACTGCCAATTGTTTTTGTTCTGTTTGATGCAGCTGTTTCTGTTGGCCTTTTGCCAGCTCAGAGACTCAAATGGAAATGTTAAGTAAGTACAGTACTTTTGGTCTCAAAAGTATAAATTTCCTGTTTAATTGTCCACAAGACTTCCTGAGCATTGCAAAACTTTATAATGTGTCTGTGGTACTATACAATAGCTGAAGTAAAAGTGCTGCCTCATTTATTTTTTTCATAATAAAAATAGTGATGGGTATATGCATTTTTACAATAGATATCAAGATTAGTTCGAACATGGTAGTGTGAATATATTCAGAGATAGATCACCGACAAATGTTACGTTATGATTTATTTCATGGAAACTTTGGCCCTTATCAGCTGTTTTTTGCATAGTTTCATCCACAAATGGGCATTTGTTTCGCAAAATGTATATGCTCTCTAGTGTTTAATTCTATAATTTCATGTAATATTAAGGTTACTGTAGTCTTGCAAAATAAAATTTATGAGCAAACAGTAGTAGCCCAATTAACTTGCCACAAAAGAAATGTCCACAGTTGGTTTCTACAGGGAAATCAGCGGTTTGGAGACAGATAGGACAGCTCAAATCACTGGGGTAGCATTGCTGCCACTGCTGAAGACGTTCCTAAGAGGGGGAAAAAATGCTATGTTTAAAGATATTCCAGTTAATTCCAGAAATGCTTTAGAGGCTTTAATAATTGTGCATTGACCCTAGAAAACTCTGAAAAAGTAGTACGCTTAATAGAATGTTTACTAGTTTTACATATTTCTGAATCTGCCATAGTGGTTGATATATGACTGTGGGTGTCCTTTGAAAATGCTTATGTAAGCACCAATTTTTTAAAAAAACTGGTAGGATGGGAAAGCAGCAGAGTAGTGTATTAAAGGCAATCCCTTTAATACATGAAAACTTGATTAATGGAGTCATTCTGTTTTTATAAATTCAGCATATCATATATCAAGCCTCTGTTTGGAAAACTAATCCTACTTCTTGTTTTTGAAGTTTCATCTCTTACCAAAACAGGAACCATATGTTTCTAATTAAGCTGCCACAAAATTCTGGGTTCAGGGA
Organism: Thermophis baileyi; assembly: GCA_003457575.1. Lineage (NCBI taxonomy): Eukaryota > Metazoa > Chordata > Lepidosauria > Squamata > Dipsadidae > Thermophis > Thermophis baileyi. Next base: position 2,872,128 of record QLTV01002925.1, on the reverse strand, counting down.
TATTCAATTCTTCCGGAGGATAAATAATCAGAAGTTTGAAAACTTTCCTGATACCTACGATTTTTGCACATATCTTTTGGATTTTGTATTATGTAGTTTAAGAGATATTGTAAACTTACTATTCTGGAGGATGAAGGAACACAATTCTTTTCCAAAGAACTCATTTCTTGTCTTTTAAGTTGAGAACTCTATAAAATAAGTAAGACTTGATATAATTTTGATAAGATAGGCTGTTGATGAGACAGATTTGGTTAGGTAGATATGCAGTTCAAATAAACACAATGAATATTTATATAATAGCATGCTCTTCCATGCTTCCATAGTCTATTCTTCAGTCATAAAATCATCTCGTCTCCTCCTTCCCAAGGATAATTTTTCTTCAAAGCAATGGCATTTGCATTTTGCACACATCTTTTCAATTGTTGTATGCATCTTTTTCTAGGCATTTTCAATGCAGGTGCTGAAGTTTAACTAGTAATTTGATCATCTTCAATGTATGAAACTTCAGTGTATAACTCTGATCATCTTCAATGTATAACTTCTTTTGTTTCAGTTATTAGGTGGGTAGAACTAATTAGGCTAATGCATTATCCCATTCACTCCAATGCAATGATGACTCTACATATATGGTCTTGTGAACCAGAGGTGGGTTCCTACCGGTTCGGACCGGTTCTATAGAACCGTTAGTAACTTGGCGGCCTGGGTCGCTGGAACCGGCAGCGACCCAGGCCTGCCACGCCCCCGAGCCAGTTCTCTCGTTTTTTGCTTCTGCGCATGCAGAAGTCACTTCCTTTTCCTCCTCACCTCCTGGGCGGCTTGCCTGCCTAAGCTGCCTTCCCATGTGGTGCCTGCCCTGTGCCCCAACTGAGCTGCATCCTCCTGCCTACAGGTAAGTCGTACTAGCCCCCCCCCCCCAGAGCTTGCTGTGCCACCACCACCACCATCCCCACCCGGCTCGTGACCTTACCTTCCCCCGCCTTTTCCAGGAGTCCCCACGTGCACCGTTTTGGCTCCCAGGGGGCTGCAGGGAGGCTTGCTAGGCCCAAAATGGGGCACGGGGGGTGCCTAGCAAGCCTCCCTGCAGCCCCCTGGGAGCAAAAACGGGCTGCAGGGGGGGCTTCAAGGGAGAAAGAAAGAAAGAAACCCTCACTGTTTGGGGATCCCCACGTGCACTGAGCTTGAGTTGAGAGCTTATTGTAAGTGGCTGCTAGCTATCCTTGCTCAGGCTAAGCTAATCAACAGTGGAGCTCTAAGAATGCCAGATGATCAATGGGCATGTTCTCAGTTTCAAAACCTCTGGCTTTTCTTCCTCCTACCAAAGACCTTCTGGGGTTCTTCACAGAAATGGAGGGGAAAAAGAGAGAGAGAGAGAGAGAGAGAGGGAGGGAGGGAGGGAGGGAAGGAAGGAAGGAAGGAAGGAAGGAAGGAAGGAAGGAAGGAAGGGTAAATCCTAAGAGAGAAAGAAAGAAAGAAACCCTCACTGTTTGGGGATCCCCAAGTGCACTGAGCTTGACCTGAGAGCTTATTGTAAGTGGCTGCTAGCTATCCTTGCTCAGGCTAAGCTAATCAACAGTGGAGCTCTAAGAATGCCAGATGATCAATGGGCATGTTCTCAGTTTCAAAACCTCTGGCTTTTCTTCCTCCTACCAAAGACCTTCTGTTGTTCTTCACAGAAATGGAGGGAAAAAGAAAGAGAGAGAGAGAGAGAGAGAAAGAAAGAGAAAGAGAGAGAGAGAGAGAGAGAAAGAAAAAGAAAGAAAGAAAGGGAGGGAGGGAGGGAAGGAAGGGTAAATCCTTTTACTCACACTTCATCCTCACTGTTTGGGAATCCCCAGATGCACTGAGCTTGAGTTGAGAGCTTATTGTGAGTGGCTGCTAGCTATCCTTGCTCAGGCTAAGCTAATCAAAAGTGGAGCTCTAAGAATGCCAGATGATCAATGGGCATGTTCATTCAGGAAGGGTGCTCTTAGGTAGCAGTATTTGGTGTTCGAGGAGAGGGAAAGAGAGAGAAAGTGAGGGAGAAAGAAAGAGAGAGAGAGAGAGAGAGAAAGAAAGAGAAAGAGAGAGAGAGAGAGAGAGAAAGAAAAAGAAAGAAAGAAAGGGAGGGAGGGAGGGAAGGAAGGGTAAATCCTTTTACTCACACTTCATCCTCACTGTTTGGGAATCCCCAGATGCACTGAGCTTGAGTTGAGAGCTTATTGTAAGTGGCTGCTAGCTATCCTTGCTCAGGCTAAGCTAATCAAAAGTGGAGCTCTAAGAATGCCAGATGATCAATGGGCATGTTCTCAGTTTCAAAATGTCTGGCTTTCCTTCCTCCTACCAAAGACCTTCTGGGGTTCTTCACACGAAGGGAGAAAGGAGAAAGAGAGGGAGAAAGAGAGAGAAAGAGAGAGAGAGAGAGAAAGACAAAGAAAGAAAAAGAGAGAGAGGAAGGAAGGGAGAGAGAGGGAGAGAGAGAGAGAGAGAGAGAGAGAGAGAGAGAGAGAGAGAGAGAGAGAGAGGAATGGAATGGAAT
>QLTV01002925.1:2807355-2852308 GCA_003457575.1 Thermophis baileyi | reverse complement strand
TTCAACTGTCTTACGCAAGTGCCGGCACTGTCGCAAACAACGAGGTGGGACACAACACCAGCTGATGGCTTACCTGCCACCCGAGCGTCTCAGTACCGAACCGCCATTTACCTACGTAGGACTAGACGTCTTTGGCCCACGGTTAGTGTCTGCCCGTAGGACCAGAGGTGGTCACGCTCACAACAAACGTTGGGCCGTCCTTTTCACATGTTTTAGCATTCGAGCTGTCCACATCGAAGTCATTGAATCCATGGACAGCTCCTCCTTCATCAATGCTCTAAGAAGGTTCCAAGCCCACCGAGGCCCAGTCAAAGTTTTTAGATCTGACCGCGGAACAAACTTTGTAGGAGCCTGCAAAGAACTACAGATCGATGAAGGCACTCACTCCAACCCAACGATTCATAGCTACCTAAATGCCCCAAACTGCATATGGATATTTAACCCTCCTCATGCATCCCACATGGGAGGAGCATGGGAAAGAATGATCGGCATAGCCTGCAAAATCTTTAACTCCATGTATACAAAAACACCTAAGCTGACGCACGAGATCCTCACCACCCTCATGGCAGAAGTGTCAGCTATCATCAACGCTCGACCTCTGGGTCCACTTTCTTCGGATCCCGAGAATCCTACTATCCTCTCACCAGCCACCTTGTTAACACAGAAGACACGTGAATGGCCAGCACCAGAAGGGAATTTTGTTCCCAAGGACAGATATAAGCAACATTGGAAACAAGTTCAACTGCTAGCCAACACCTTCTGGAAGCGTTGGAAACAAGAATACCTGTCTACCCTTCAGGTTCGTCGCAAATGGGAGACCACAGAGCCGAATCTTGAAGAAGGAGACCTTGTCCTGTTGAAGGACAAAGACGCACCTCGAAACTCTTGGCCCATGGGACTTATACACCAAGTTCTACCCAGCTCGGATGGACTGGTTCGTCAAGTTGAAGTCCAGACTGTGAAGCCACAAGACTCACGCCGTGGCTCAAAGACTTTCACCAAGAAGCTCTACACCAGACCAGTCACCAATCTGGTACTGCTGAGAAAGAAGGCTGAACTTGAAGAATGAATCTCAAGCTTTGCATGCCTTGTGTTTACCTCATTGTTTGCATTGCTTGATTATATGCCTTGTTTATTTAGTCAATTAGATAGTTGAGTTTGTATTGTTTATGCTATATCTTTGTTTACTTTAGTTAATTCGTTAGTTAATAGTGGAATTTACAATTCCAGGCGGGGAGTGTGCTGGTATAACAGGGGATATTTAGATATTTAGCCTGAGTTAAGAACTGTTTCTTTAAGACATTGCATTATGGGGAATGTAGTAGGAAATTGCATTATGGGGAATGTAGTCCATGACATGTGACCACATCTGTGTATTCTTACTGGTCATTGAGGTATGCCTGGGGGCTGGGTAATTGAGCCACGCTGACCAGCGGTCAGTATTTTCCTAAGCTTTAACAATGGGACCACGAGCATGGGAGACGGGAGATAGAATTATCTTTTCACAACTATGCGATGGTATCAGATTATGACTGTAATCTCAGAAGAACTTCTACAAGAACCGTGAGTGTTGTTTGAGAAGATGCCTGAACAATAAATATAATCTGCATGATTTACCATTGCGTGCCGTTTATCTGTCTGAGGAGGGCAAAGCAATTTACGCCCAAACCAGAACAGTATTTATAATCTAGATTGGTACAAAAATGTTATCTACAGATTATCAAATGAACCATATTACATAATACAAAATTTCTACTTATATCTATAGTCAAGAAAATCTGTATTTTATTTGATTTCAGTTCTGTTCTCTTTCACCATTTTTTGATCAGTTTATAATAGAGCTGATCCAGAATGCACCGCTCTGACTTGCTATATTACATCCAAAGGAACAAGCAGGATAGGGTTCATTCTTTTACCTTCCAAGTCACAAGAAAACCTTGTGAGCTTTCACATTTTCAACTCAGTTTACAGCCATGTGAAAAAGAAAGTATGCCCTCTTTGAGTTCTATGCAGAGGTGGGCTGCTGCCGGTTCGGACCGGTTCGCTTGAACCGGTTGTTCCGATTCTGCATGGTTTGGAGAACCAGCAAATCAGACCACCGGCTGGCCCTACCACCGCCCATTTTTCGGGGCGTTTGTGGCCATTTCGGGAGAAAAATGGCCTGAAAACGGCCAAAAAACAGGCTGTATTTTGGGGAGTTTTCAGGCTGTTTTTCAGGCTGTTTTCCGGGCTGTTTTTCGGGCTGTTTTCAGGCAATTTTTCCGGTCAAAATCGGCCCTGAAAATGACCAAAAACAGGCCTGTTTTCAGGCCATTTTTCCGGCCAACATCGGCCCGAAAAATGGCCGGAAACCAGCCCAAAAAACAGCCTGGTTTTGGCTGTTTTTTGGGCCATTTTAGGCCAAAAACGGCCCGAAAAATGGCCCAAAACAGCTGGCTGCGAGAGGAAGAGAAGCCGGATGAGCCAGACCCAGACTGACACTCTCTCTCTCTCTCTCTCTCTCTCTCTCTCTCTCTCACACACACACACACACACACACACACAGAGGTTGGGTCTTCTTTCCTCCCCTCCCCCACCAGAGACCCCTTGATTCCCTCCCCAACCCTGCCTGTCCCATACAGGTACCACCCACACAAGTGCAATAGAGTTGGCCACACCCACTCAGTCACATGACCCCCCAGCCACACCAACCCAGCCAGTCATTAGGGCAGAGAACCAGTTGTTAAAAAATTTGCAGCCCACCACTGGTTCTATGGTTTTACCTGTCCAGGACATCGTAAAAATCAGCTGGTCCTTAGCAGTTCTTAAAAGTAGGTAAATACTATCTCAGGAGGACAACAACACATGACTTATTAAACCATGTTATCATTTATTTTACAAAAAGCCAAAATGGAGAAGCCATTTTTCATATGAATTCAAATAAGTGAAAACCCAGAGGATATTACTATTTGTTGTTTCAATTTATTGAGCCAGATGCATTTAAGATAATTATGATTATGTTTTTTGTACTTGGGAAGGTCCCTTACAGTATGTAAACATAAGATATTAGCTTTCTTTTTGCACGTTTTTGCAAATTAGTCACACATAATAAGTAGCTAGATTTCACCATTACTGGACTATGCCAGTTTGGGTACATTTTAGGGTTCCCGTGTACATGTGTGTTTTAGTTTCCTGCATGTATAAAAGTAGAGTGATGAAGTCAGGAAGATGTTTCTAACCTAGTTTTCTCTTTGACATGTTAAATGTAGGAACTGTTAATATTTCTATACTGCACAAGTCTTCCAGGAGCTCAATGTTGCTTACATCCATTTTTTTTTTAATGAAAGAGGTTGGACATGGAGATTGTAGCTTTTAGTGTCATCCACTATGATTCCCTGTGTGATACAGTTCTCACTGGCCCTAACTTAAGCTTTTAAGAAAGTAACTATATAATAATTCTTGCTTGCTATAAGAGAAAGTGGGGGGGGGAGGAAATTCCGAATTTGGTCTACAGTAGTTTAATTTGAGATATGCAAGTTAAAATAAACTCTGGTAATTTGGCTGTCTTATATTATTTAGGGAGAAAGGAGGCGAGTGCAGCCATAATAGTTGAGCCTATCTATCCACCAAATAATAGCCAAATATTTTAGCTTGTTTGAGAATTAAGAGTGAACAGATTGTGCCACCACCTTAAGCCTAACTATCTAAGATTCTTTTGGAAAAGATTTCAATGAGATTGTGTGATAGTTACTACATATTGTCCAGCAATACAGTGCTGCTTTCCACCAAAAAATGAAAATAAAAAGAGGATAACAAAAATTGCTGAAAATAAAAAGAAAGATAATTTCCTCTAAAGTTACTCTCCTGTTTAAAAAACAAACTTAATATTTCTAAATGGAAGGGGAATTAAATGCATTTTCTGCCTCTGGGCAATATGACTTTTGCATGGACCCTTTATAAAATTATTAGGATTTAATATGAATCTTAAAATATGGATAGAAAATAGAAATTAGAAGTCTTGGTGAGTAATACTAAGTGGAAGTTTCTTTTCTTGAGGTCGAATTAGCATGGAAAAGTATGATTAAACCAATTCTGATCTTGTTTGGACTTCTAATGTGATATCAGTAATTTAAGACTCACATTATCTCCCAGGGACATTGACTATTTTATGTGGTGTGGTTTTGAGTTACTTAATAACTCTCAATACTTGGATTACAGTTGGAATACAGTTTTGGCAGCTCAGTAGGATGAAAAAAAAACCCACTTCATGTGAAAGATCAAATTCCTCCCTAATTAATTAAACTGACATTTAATTTCCATAGATCTTTATGGTTGTTGTCAGTATAGTTTATTATACTCCTAGTAAAGATTCTAATGACAGTAAACTTACCGTAAGTGTTTTGTAATGGTGTGTAGCATGCTCTCTCCACATAATAAGAAAAGTAGACAATCATTTCCTTAGTCCAATGTATGTACCGTGTTTCCCTGAAAATAAGACCCTGTCTTATATTTTTTTGAACCCTGAAATAAGTGCTTGGCCTTATTGCCATGCACTCAAAAGCCCGATTGGGCTTATTATCAGGGGATGTCTTATTTTGGGGGAAACAGGGTATATAATTTTTATATTCTGAATATTCTATCAATATTAATTATGATTTCAGATATTAATGCTACAATCATTTTGATTATTTGACTTTTTCTTCAAAGTTAAATATAGCATTGGAAACAAATGAAAAATGAAGGGCATAGAATAGATCAAGGTATGTATTTTCTAATAAAGGTTTTGTCTTAAGCTAAATTACTTGATATTAAAATCTCCATCACATTATTACTTGATGTTGTGTGTGTGCATGTGTGTGTGTGCATGCACACACCAGTGTATACGAATTAGTTTGGCGCAGTAGTACGGCAGACTAGAAAATGGGAGACTGTGAGTTTTAGTCTCTATTTAGGCACAAAGCCAGCTGGATGACCTCAGACCTGTCACTTTCTCTCTCTGCCTCAGGAAGGAAAAAATGTCAAATCACTTTTAAAAAAATCTTGCTAAGAAAACTGCAGGGACCGTCCAGGCAATCGCCAGGAGTCAACACTGACTCAAAGGCAGATTTATTCCATACATACATTGTACCAGCTGTTTTAAGCATCTGTCTAAATTTGCCCCATCCCATTATGGAGAGTGATTCAGAGCTGAAGGGTCCTTGGTACTCTCTGAGCTTGCATGTTTTTTTGCAGAGGTTTCGTTACCCAAACTAGGTTAACTTCATCAGTGCTAGTAAGGAGTGCTTAATTTGCACTGAAACTAAGTTAGATGTCAGTTTATATTCTGATGGCTCGCCCTGTCAGTGTCAGTGGGGGATGATGGTCTGAGAGATTCTTTGGTTAGGCTGTTTGCTGTTGGCTTCTTTAGCAGTTTCTTGCTTAAGGTATTGTTTACTTGATTGTTGGTCTTATGTGAACCTTGGGTGCCGATGGCTGGTGGGAGAGGTGCCTGGGTCTTTAGAGTAGTGATTTAGAGTTGCTTTTCTCCAGCAGGCATGTCCGATAGGAAGTGAAACAAAGCCACGAGGATCCACCAATCCCTTTCATTAACCTGGCCCACAATCACACTCTACAGACAGGAACATCTGCTGGCGTCATAATTGTGGCAGAACAGAGGTTGGCAACAGAGGTTATGTTAGGGGGCTTTCCCACTGGCTGAAAGGTAGCGCTTTTTAATCTCAGCGGTAAGGAAGAGACTCCCAAACACGCTCCCCAAAGCAAGTGGGAGACCACTGGTTCCTCACCTGTGTCTCCAGGTAAAAGCCTGCGTCGGGCTTGGTTTGCAATCCACTTGCAATCCGTCGGGTTTCTATCAGGTGGTGCGAGCGAGGAAAAAGCGTCCCAAAGGGAAAAAAAAAACCGTGGGGGCGGGGGAAACAGATGGACAGAACGGCCCACAACGCTCCGGCAAATGCCTGGTAGGATCGTCGAGGGAGGAGCATGGAACAGCTTCATCTTCGTCCACTTGAATTCGGAGCTCCGCAAGACCAAGCGCTCCGGCATCAGTCCTGCAGGGGGCGTCGTAGCCAATCCCTGCGAGGTCCTCCCCCCTCCCGCCTCCTTTCCCATTCGATGCAAACCTCCCCAGGGAGCCGCCTTTTGGATGGATTCCAAGGAGGCTGGAAGCTGCCCAATAAAGCCTCGTCGGCCTGATTTTCCTAACTCCTAATTGGTCGGCTCCCGCGTCAAACACCCGCACGAATCCTCGGACAAACCCGACGAGGGGAGGGACTAATGCTTGGCCGGTGGGGGTGGGAGTGGTTAAAGTTAAGGTAACACCGGCCGTCGCTGACACGTAACCTGCGCATTGTTCTCGGCGTTGGCGAATTGTGCGTTGCGTAGGAAATCCTGGTGGCGGCGCTGTTGCTGCCGCTGCCGCTGCCGCCGCCGCCGCCGCCGCCGCCACGGTTGTCATCTCGTGCGGGGAGGCCGCCGTCATGGAAGGGAAACCTGCCGACCAGCTGCTGTGCGACAGCCTCATCCTTTGGGTAAGTGGCGTGGGAAGGAGGGAGGGGGCGGGAAGGGGACCCCCCCGCCTCTTGGTCTAATCCGAGCAGTAGCCCCATCACTCCCCCCTCCCTTCGCATTCTCCTAGTCGCTTCGAGCCGGTTCCGCGCGCCCTTCGGACTCGCCGTCGCGAAACCACCCGACGTTGGGGAGGGCTGGTGTTGCGGGAAGGCGCCGCTCCCCACAGGCGCCCCGGTGACGGCAATATTGCCCTGGAGCGGAGCTGCAAATCCAATATGGAGATCTCCGCGCTCCTCTCCCGCTTCGCTTTCTCTTGCTCTTCTCCCATCCTGAATGCGGGTTGCCGTGTTCAGACGGTCACGGTCTACCTTGGCGCTGCAATCTGGATCCCCGCAAACCCGCCTCTCTGGCCTGCGTGTTTAACGCTGCCCTGATCTCCCTTCCGCATAGAATTGCCCGGGGTGCGTTGGTTTGCACCGTACGCGTGTGGGTTGCACCGTACGCGTGTGGGTTACTTGTTTATGGGGAGCCTCTTTGCAGGGAGCTTCCCTTTGGTGGGTCAATAAAAGTTTTAAAATTGTTCTCAGTGAGTAATTCTCCAGTGTAACCTGTTTGGAGGGGGAAAGGGGGACATTTGAACCCTAAATGGGCTTCTGTGTCAGAGCGCTTTTAGACAAACAGGTTTCTAATGCCGACTTTCAATAGTCAATATGGAGTGAATCTTGTTTTCCTTCCATATCAGATTTTTCTAGGAAGCAGCGGTAGGAAATCATGGAAGATAATGTAAGGGATGAATCCCGCCTCCTTTTAGAGACACGTGCTTGCTAAAAAGCGAGGAGAAAATCTAAAGGCTATTATGATAGATAGAGGCTTTCCGGTATCCTTTCAGATTCTGTCAAAGCTTGTGTGAAAATGTTACTTTTTTTTAAAGCTGTCAGTAATGATTTTTAATACATTGCAAATGGAAAACTTAGGGTAGGCCTTTCAGCTTTTCTTTGGTTTTGAAAATAACTTTGAGACATTTTATTAGCTGTTGTAGGAAATGGAATATAGACCAACAACATACACCTGAAGACTTATTCCACAGAAGAGTGAATTGTTAAGCTGTGTTATATACCACAGGAATGCATACATTCTGTATGAATTCAGATGAATTTTACTATGCAGGATCTAAAAGTAAGGACACTGAAAATATTCACGTGGGGAACGTGAATATTCACGCAGGCATTTTTGAGCGTGTATATAGAGGATGTGCCTGTCTGCTATTTCCGGAAACAGGTTCTATCTTGTTTTGGAAGTAGAAACTTTTTTTTAACTTTCATTGCAAGGACTTGATTGTTTTTTTCCTCCACAAGTTATAACATTGGTGGTTAAAAAACATAAACTCAATAAATCAACAAAGTTGTTATCAATCTTCCTTATTAAATATTTGCACAATGCACAAATCTCATTTACGATATTATATTTAAAACAATATTCAAATAATCTAATAATAACCCAATCCTTTATTATAACTTGCATTCCACTCAGTTCTGTTTCATATATTATCTAGTACTTGCAATCAGATAGCTTAATATCTCTTTGTCTTCTTAAAATAATGAATTTACTGGTAATGTTTAGATAAATAAGCCATTATTGCCCCTTTGCTCTTTTATTTTGGAAAAAAAAGTTTTAATTGAGCCAGTTTGGTCTAGTTGTTAAGGCACCAGGCTAGAAAATAGGAGACTGCGAGTTCTAGTTCTGCTTTAGGCATGAAAGTCAGCTGGGTGACTTTGGGCCAATCATTCTTGCTCACCCCAATTCACCTATTGTGGGGAAAAATAGGAAGAGGAAGGAGTATTAGATATGTTTGCCACCTTGAGTTATTTATAAAAATAATAAAGGTGAGATAAAAATATTTCAAAAATTGAGTTATAATATGTATACTAGAAGCTTGATTAAGAGATAAGACGAGATAACCTTTATTGTCACTTTTTCTGTGTACGCACTGGAACATATTAAAAATGAAATTCTGATGCCTGTTCTAAAAAGAATATGTGTGTGTGTGTGTGTGTGCAGGTGTATGTATGTATGTATGTATGTATAATATACATTAAAGTTATCTTTTTATTATTTCTTGTATGTGATGAGGAAGAAGTTATGTTTGATTTATTACTTGTTTTACAAATGCTGCATGACATAAACATTTGACAGGTTTAACGTCAGTGATGGGGCTGTGATGACTCTAACTGTAGGTTTTAAGAGTAATTTAAAATGATCTTTGTGCCAGAGCAATAATAGTTTTTTTATAGAAATGCTCTCATATTGTTAGGGATAAGAAGTAATTTATAACTTAGCAAGTAAAAGCTACTAGTTAGTTATTTTTATTACCATGCCATCAGAAGTAAGATACAGTCCAAATTAAGCAACTGTGACTTTAATTTGGAACTTTACTGATTGGCTTCCTTACTGGCTTTTTTTTTTTACAACATAGTACAAAAATTCTTTTTCATACAAATATATCAAAAAGGTATTTGAACAGTGTGTTTGATTTAAACCCAAAACCATTTGGTGGAGCTAGGTTCATTTTTTGTTTTTCAGATAATAGTTGGAAACTAAGTTGGTCAGATTCTCTTATTCATGGACTACCACTGATTGGGTTGATTATAATTATAAATGGACTTTGAACCCAAAAGAACATGGCAGTATTCTAGAAGAAAGTTTAGCATGCATCACTCAAGTGCTGCAGATGGTGGTTTTGTAGTTCACAAGAGAGACTAGAATTCCTACAATAGAGAAATAAATGAAAAAAATGACTGGTGCTTCTAAATCGGTAGCCTAGTGAAGCAGAAAAATACTTTTAAGGTTAAACCAAAAACAAAACCAAGTTCTCTCTCAGCCAATTACTTCCTAAAATTCTTGGTTGCCTAGCAGTTAGACAGTCAGTGAAGATTTTTGTACAGAACACCTGTGTTCATTTCTGTAGAATGCCAATGTTCCATGGCACACAATTTGAAAAACATTAGTTTAGCCGTTCCCAAATCATTCAAAATAGTTTATAACCAGTTTTTTGTTTTGTTTTTTAATCTTTCTTTGTATCGTATGAAAGAGTTTTTGGGTTTTACACCAAAGGAAACCAAGTGTGAAGGTGTATAGTGAAAGGGTAGAAAACTGGTTTCGTTAACAGTTTTTGTCACTTTACATCCCTTTGCCTAAGAACAAACACATTATAAGAGTATAGGAATGCTGGGGAAATTAAAATACCGAACTTTGGATATTTTTCAGATTAGTGAAAATATGAAAATAGGCTGCTGCCACCTAAGCATATTATAGCATATGCATGATTGTAATGAACACCTTTCAGTGCCCTATATTGAAACAATACATGTACATCTTAAGTATTCAGATCCTGCTTATAGTATGATGGCAATGCAGTACAGAGGATTCTCGTTAAGTGAGGCAAAGAATAAAACTATGAGCAGAAAGTGTATTTCTACTAGTACAAACTGATTTTCCTGGCATAATACAAGAGGGAAGATTGATGTTCTCACAGTTGTCCTTAGATGAATCTTCTCCTTAGGATCTGTAGATCCCTCTGTTTACAACAAGAAAATAGAAAAGGGCAGCAGGAACGATGAAAAGACAAAATCCTTTTGTGGAACATTGGATTCCACCTAATACTTTCAGATATTCAAATATTGTTGGAAATATTTTTAATAATAGAAAAATTACTCTTCTGACAAAAAATTTCACTTGGCAGAAGTATAGCCTTTCATTCCAGCTTAATCAAAATTATTATCTGATTTGGAGCATAATATCTAATTATATGACTTATGGCTTAACTGTCGGTCTGAAAATGAAACATTTAACATCTATAAAGTCTGGTCTCAAAAATGCTCAAGGCTATTAAAATTTCAAGAATTCTGGTTTATAAATCTACTCAAAGTCTAAACAAAGTGTAATACCCTCCCTTTTAATATATCTGTACAGATGAAATGTTTGCTCTGAGTGCTATTAAGATGGATTGAGATTAATAATTTGATTGAGCAAAGATTCATTCTACATATAATTTGCCAATCGACCACTCAGCTAGCCTACTTCACACCCACAGTATGGTGGGCTACTTTTATGTATAATGGTGACATTATTTTTTATTTGTTTGCTATCCTAAACACTTTGTGATTTCTTTTCCTCTAGTTGCAGACATTTAATATTGCTAAATCCTGCAGAGAAGTACAGGACTTAACAAATGGTGTAGCCCTGGCATACGTTCTTCATGAAATGTAAGTTATTATTATTTTTCATTATTGAACGTGCATGCCACCTGATTCCCAACAGTGAAATTTCAATACAGTTAAAAAGAAGAAAAAAGTGACAAGAATGACAGAACAGATAGAATGAAGCAGGGAATCTCAATTCCCTCATCAAAAATGTGGTTGAAGAGCCAGCTCTTCACTGCTTTTCTAATGAACAGCAAAATAAGGAGAACACTTCATTCCAGAGGGTAGATGATGCTAGAGGGAAGGTGCACTTCTTCCCAATAGATGATATTCTTTAATCAAAGGAGCTAGAATGTACCAGTGCTGAATCAGTCGGCTAGATACTATGGGAGACAAGCAGTCCATCAAATAACTATGCTAAATGCCAAGTAGAGCTTTATAGGTAACAGCCAATACCTTGACATGTACCCAGAAACAGACTGACAACTAATGCATCTTATGAACAGCGGTATTACATAGGCATACTGAGGCATACTGGGTGGGCAAGCTGGAAGTGGGCTTTTTCAGGCCAAACAGGGAGCTAAATCTTGAACAAAACATGAGAGATAGCTAGAAGTGAACCCTCTGCCAATCATAATGTTATTACTTATTTAGTTTTACTCATGGGGGATGCACACATTCATTTAACACTTTTAAGGGCTTTGTGTGTTGCAAAGTTTGACAACTCTGAATCATTTTAAATTATCTGAATTATATTAAAGCATGGACTCAGTTAAATGAAAATAGACTTCCGAGAGGCTGTTAATTATTTAAAAGAATTATTAAATTAATATCATGCATTACCATATTGAAAATATCATGCGTTACCATATTACTCTACGGGAAAACAAATAGGGAGAAAGTGACAATTGCAGAAATTGGGCCACCATAGGAGACTGGGAAGATGGAGGAGATACGAGCATGCTCAGATCACTTGTAGAAGTACAAAACAATATTTAAAACATATATAGAAAACCCTGAAGACTATTATTCTATCCAGTAAAAGCTGTACATAGTTATTAACTTTACAATACCATAAAATATTGGATGTCTGTTGAGAAAAAAATAGAAGAAAAGGTGGAGAAAAAATTGAATTAGCTTTCTAGAGACTCTAAAGTTTATAGTACTGTATCCTGAAGAAGGACGTAGCTGGTTAGCTAAATTCCCAGGGAGAAACATTCCTTGCTGTGGAGGAAAATAGGAGATTCTACTTGCAGTTAAATTTAAATTGCAAGTTGGAAGAAAAGATACTCCTTTAGTACTTTTCAAGGTTTTGGTCACTTCATAGGTATTCTGGGGTGCATATAATAGAAAGCCACATGTGCTTGTCACCATTCCATTTTCAGAAGCATCCCCTAAACCGCAAAGCACTACATCGCTAGATACAGTCCAATTTGCTTTGCCACATAAGACCTCATTGTTTCCTGATTATTGCAGCAAAACAAGGTTGAAGCTGACCGGTGAAATTCAGTTTCACTACCACCACCACCAAATAATAATAATAAAAAAAAATTAATAGAGACTGATTTTATTTCAGTGATCCTGCCTGGTTTGACAAAGCTTGGCTAAGCCGTATTAAAGAAGATGCTGGTGAAAGCTGGAGAATAAAGGTAATGGATTATTTTATCAATACATACAATATTTATATAGGTTATAATGCTAATGTTAAAAATACAAATAAACATAGTTTAGATTATTTGATACTGCTTGCTTGTGATTCAGAATATTCCTAGACCAAACATGCTGTATGTATCTTTCTACTTAAAACTTCTTTATATCCTTGGGAAAGATCCCAGATTGGTTTGGAGAGTACACGAACAGTAAACATGGAAGTACCAAATTGTGCATGGGTTTTTGTTTTTCCTATAGATCAGGTTGCTGGTTTATTTTGAGGCTATGGGTTCAAGTAATAACCATGATATCTGTTTATAATGCATCTGAAACCCCTAGATCAGACCTGGACATTTTACGGACATCCAGCCCTTTGGTTTCCCTGTCCAGCTTGAGTGAGGTCAGTTGGAAATTAAATAGGACTTTACTGCCAGAAGTACCAATGAGGGGAAGGTGCCTTGGCCCCTCTCACACTTCAGAAAGTGGGTAGACTGGTCTCTCCCAAGACTGCCAGAAGGACAGTAGACTGATCCCTCCTGTGGCCATTGAAGGCCTAGTAGGCCAATCCCTCCAAGCCATGCATGCAATACAACTGCATTGCTTTTATTTTGAAGGCAGTTGCTATTTTTCTGAATTTACATATGGGCATGCATGCCAGTGGATCTTCACAAGCCTGTTTGGCTCTCCAGAGCAGTTAATTGCCCATTCATGCCTTAGATTACATTACCATAGAAAAGGATTCAATATAATGTTTCATAATATAAAGGAACACAAATAAAGCACCTCTTTTCTGATAATTGGAACAATTATGTGATTTTTTTTTTGAGGCTCACAATGCTGCTTTCAGAAGTTGCATCTATCTTCCTCCACATGCGAGTGCATACATAGCTATTTTGCTTCATTTTTTAAATTGAACTCTGTTTTAGTTCATGAATTTACATTGTTACTATAAATGGATTGAAGTATCCAATAATATCAATTATAAACAGCATATAAAATCCTTTTACAAAATATAGCAAATTTTTCCTTGAAGCCTGACAGCAATATATCAACGAATTCAACCCATCCAGGGGACCAACACCTAATTGACATTGGGCAAGCATTTTATTTGAAGGGTGACTTGGATGGCTTTACCTAACATTATTTCTCCATCACAGTTTTACCTCCTACACATCTCCTGAAAGATAAGCTTGAGGGAAAAATAAAGAGATGGGAAAATGACACCATAGACCATATAATTTTTTAATTTGAAAGTTTGAACAAAATATAAAACAATTCAATATTTTCCCTAATAAATCAAATAAGGTTTTCCATTCTAAAGCAGACAAAAAATTTAGAGCTGAGCATCTGCTTGCTCTAGGAAAGCATTGTGTTACATTTTGGTTTTTACTTTATTCCTTCTGCTTGGATTTATCACATCGGTAAAGCTAAGTTTTCTTTTGGCAGGGTCAATTTTGTTAGAATGATGGTATTTTAAGTGGTATATTGCATTTGGTACAGTATGTGCAACTAACATGATTATATTTGTAGGAGTTAAATTTGTTGAATAAAGACTACATTTCAGAATGTTAATTATAACTTTCAAATATATGAAAATAGTGTATTCTCACTCAATTGTCATTTTAAATATTTTAGGCTAGCAATTTGAAGAAGGTTCTTCAAGGAATTATGGATTATTATCATGAGGTATGAAAAACCGTAACAGTCCGTAAAATATGCAATTTCTTCTTTATAATCTTAGTTATAAATCTCAGTTTGCAGAATATTTTATCAATTATTTTCATGTCTGGTATATATATAAAACTTATGTTGATGAGCTTAACTTTGATGTTCTATTACTAGTATTTTATTCCATGAACTCTTTATAAGCAAACGTATTTATTTGAAAAGGAAAATATTTTTTAGAAAGTATTTTTGTTTTCCCATCTGTTCCCACTTTAGATGCTATGCTGTAATGATTAGTATTCAGTTTTTTTAAAAAAGTTCATTTGCAGTACTGATTACTGGTGAATTTCAGTAAATGTAACATCCGTGTGAGGTATAATATAAATGAAGAAATTCCCTCATATATAAAAAAGAAATCCTAAAAACTAAGGTTTACTCTCTTTCCAAAGAATTCTAACTCAGTTTGTTTCTTCAGGGAAGTATATTGAGTAAAGAGTTGGAATAGAACCAAGGAGTCTCAGCCTATCAGATATTAAAGCTTTGTGGGTGACTTTGGGCAAGTCACAATCTCTTGAACCAACCTGTCCTGACAGGGTGATTGCTGTAAAAGGAAAAAAATAACTGCATGTGGTGTGAGCCCTCAGAGGAGGAAAGCTGAGAGATAAATTCAACAGCAACAAACCCCTCACATTTCATTATAACATTATAACTCTGGACTTCTTTTTTTTTAAAAAAAAATTCTACAGTTTTTGACTCAGCAAATCTCAGAAGATCTTCTTCCTGATTTAAACCAAATCTCTGAACATTCTAATCCAGTAGAGCTTGGCAGGTTATTGCAGCTCATTTTAGGCTGTGCAGTCAACTGTGAAAAGAAGCAAGGTAAATGTTCTCCTCTGAATAAACAGCTCCATTTGTCTTTTATATCAGCGAAACCGAAATATTAACTCTTTCATTTCTGGGTGAAGCAAAGTAAAAAAAAAATGTAGTATTTAGACTCTCTAAATATTTAGATATTTAGGCTTGAGAGGTGATCTCAAGCATGTTTTTGAGAAGGCATGCAATACATGAAGCAAAATAAATACATTGTTAATGTAGAAATTTTGGTTAATGTTTTTAAGATGCATTGTCGCCTAATTATTATCCAAGCAAGAGAAAGCCAGGCAAGGAAAACAAAACGAACCCCTTCTGGTTCATTCCAACAAGAGAAGCATTAGTACTGTATTCAAGTGATTGGTAGCTTGCATTTGAAGTATTTGGGGAGATGATGTGCCTGCACATTTATGGTTATAGCCATGTTGTCCAGTCACACCTACTGCAATCCTTCATGTATTCTTGGAAAGTGAATTCCTTTTGAAAATTAACTAAGCCTGTTTAGAACCAAAAGCACAGCTAACCTTGGCTGTATTAGCATGCCATACCAATGTATGGTTTACTATAACTTGACAGCAGTGTATTTCTGGTTTATGCCCTCCCCTCTCCTATCAGGAAGCAGAATTCTATCCAATTGGCAGATACTGTCCATCAGCAGATGGATATTGTTGGCTGCAATGCAAAGTATGTTGCTTAAGATCTTCAGTCTATCGCTGTAATGCAGAACTGCAGAATACAAGATAGCTAAGATTCAACTACAGAGAGGACTTCAGAAATGAACTGAAGGCTGTCCATTTACGTGTAACATGTCCTGGGTCTTTATTTGTTGTGTGGGATATCTCATTTAAAAACAACTCTTTCTTTGTAGAACATATACAAGTTATAATGACACTAGAGGAGTCTGTTCAGCATGTCGTCATGGCTGCTATCCAAGAGGTAAGAAAAAAAGAGTTAACAGAAAAATTGGAATTGATTCCTTTTTCAAAAAAAAGGAGGGCTGGAGTTACCTAGTGTTGCAGTAGAGATAAGGCAACTAATATTCTTACTCAAATATTTGTGGTTTCTAGTCTTTCATATGTATATATCATGTTAGTTTAAATTATGTAATGTTACGTAATTTAATCAAGTTGGCAGTGAAAAGGCTTGTGTGAAAAAATGTGAAATGTGTATTAAACATGGATTATTTCATATATTTTAAAGAAAATAATATCAGCTAATCTTTTAGTGCTATCTCTCACTTTTATGAGCTTGTTTTAGACCATGGATAATTATGCATTTTTGGCTTACTTTTTTATTGTTGCAGTTAATGAGCAAAGAGATTTTGGGCTTTGTTGCAAGTGATATATCTGGTGATGTGGAGCAACAGGTAACTGATAATGCTATCTTTTCAGCTTTTAGTAATCTTTTCCTGTAATTTCTGATGAAAGTCTAGTTAATGAATTTATCACTGTGTGTACTCTTTCATTTCTGGGTTGCTACAGAACCTCATAGGACACGAGTACTAGAAGAAACATTCTGTTTTGTAATACAGATCACCTAGCTTTTTTCAAATCTATCACAATCCATTCTGTTGGATGGCTCAGCAGTGAGAGAGAGAGAGAGAGGGGAAGAAAAAAAAAACAAATGTATTTGTTAAGGGAATAAGTTGATTTTAAGTTAACATCTTCATAGGAGGCTGCGGTGATTGCCAATCTCAGTATGACAATAACTCGTCCCAGCTTATATTTCAGAGAGAAGGGGGAACAAGGAGAGAAGGGGCAGTGAGGTGGAAAGATAGGTCAGGGAGAGGCTGGGAGTCCTAAACCTTCATCTTGCAGCAACACAGTTTTAGAAATATATTTAGTAGCTCCGTAGGATAAGTATTTGAGGGAATATAGATGTATTATAAAAAAAGTGGTTTATATATTTTATAAATCATTTGCATTCTTATATAAATGTTATTTTACTTCTTTGTTTAACTATTAACCTGGAGTGCTGTCCTATGTTCCTTAAAGAAAAAAATAGGGAGAAAAAGAAAAGCATTTAAAAACCAAACTAGGGTTTGCTGGTGGCAACAACAGAAGTACATTTTGCAGAGATAGTAATATTTTGATTATTTTAAAGAACAAGAAGATCATAAGAAAGAGGTTCCAAGGACCAGGAAAGTATATGACAGAGACAGATTTGATTATCTAGAACAGTGGTCACCAACTGGTGGTCCGTGGACCACTGGTGGTCCGCGAGAAAATTTTGGTGGTCCGCAGAAAAATTATTTGCATTTTTTATATTGCACTAAATCAGGGATCCTCAAACTACGGCCCCTGGGCCGGATACGTGCAATGAATGCTTGTGTTGCTGCAGAGAGTCTCCCCCTTTGGGGTCTTTTTGTGTGGGTTGGAGGGGGGCAGAAATTCCGACTTGGGGTCTGCTTCAGCCTCCTGGTGTGGGGCTTTGGGCGAAGGCTGGAAGGAAGCACCACTGGTGGCAAAGAGCCGGAGGCCCTTGTTCCAGTGGGACTGTATCATGGCCTGGAACCGGCTGACCATCTCAGCCTGCTGAGCCTCCAGGCACCAGTACCTGGCCTTGCACTCCCACAGGTCTTCCCTCTGCTTGGAAAGCCTATGCTCGTAGTCCTCAGTGAGGTGCTTCTGCTGAGCGTCCTTCTCGGTCAGATCCAATTTGAACTGAGCCAGCTGTTTTGCCAACTCTTTCTTGTGGTGGCTGCTTAGTTCCAACAACTGCTTCCTATTTGGGCTCTAAGGAGCCCGGGCGGGCAGGCAAGGAGTGGCTGGGAGGGGAGGGGCGAGTAGAGGCTGGTGAGGCGCCCCTTGACGTGAGTGACATCAAGTTGGCCATGCCCACCCAGTCACATGAACACCTAGCCACACCCACCCAGCCAGTCATTAGGCAGATCATATTAGTGGTCCGCGGGATTTAAAATTATGAATTTAGTGGTCCCTGAGGTCCAAAAGGTTGGGGACCCCTGATCTAGAAGGTATGATCATTACCAAGTTGCCTTCTATTTAATCAACATTCTTTTCCCCCACGAATACCCGTAAGTAAATTTCACATTTACTGGAGATAAGGTCAAGAAATTTGTTTTTCTAAATGTTTGAAAATGATCATCTCAACATTTTTAAAGCTGAAAAGAGCAGTGGAAGAACTTAATGAAGTCATAGCAGAAAAAGAAGAATTGAAGCAAAGATGTCAAGAACTAGATTTGCAGGTAACCACATTTTTCCAAGTACATTTCATTAAAGAAAATGTAATCAATTAATATTTACCTTAAAATGCCTAAAATCAAATTGTCTTAAAAACTACTATGCTGTGATTAAAGACAGTGATGTTTTGTTTTCCTATAGTTTATATTAGTTATGATATTATGTTATTACTTTTAGTACTTAGGGACTTTTTTCTATGAAATTAATGTCCAACAGTCTTTCACTGTTATTTTGAATGTGTTTTATTGCAGATTGTAGAAATAATACTTTGTAGCTTTTTCATCTATAGGTTTAATAGACAATGTTTAGAATAGTTTTTAAAGTATTTAAGATATAAATCTATTGTAAGCTATAAATACTTGTCCCTGACAACAGTTATTAATATAAATTAATATAATGATTCTGAATCTGTATTCATACCTAAAATTGATTGCAGTTCATTTTTACAGCTTGAAATATCATTTGACAAAGATAACACAATATAATTTAATGCCGCTGTGCTATACTGAATATGAGTATTTATTTGAAAGTCAATATATATGAGTATTTATTTGAAATTCAATATATATATATATATATACTTCTTGCTTAATCTAATTGTTAATAAATTCATTTGTAAGGTCTCTGTGTCCCATGATATTTTACAAGAATTTAAGAAAGGTAGGTCTATATTTATTTCAGGAAGACATAACCCAAAGAGTACTTTGCATTTTAAGTATCAGTGAACTAACGTGATATGCTGTGATGTTTTGCTGTATTACAATTAACATGGTGGCTTTCACCACAAAAGATACTTAATGAGCTGTTTTGTTAATATGAGAATCCTTCTTTGATTGTTAATATACTTACAGTATTGTTATGCTCTTACTTTCTAGCTTGTGATATTTTCAGAAATATTTGCAAAATGCATGAATCTTTTTATCCATTGATCTATAGATGTGATGTTGTCTAAATTTTACTTAATGCTACTTGTTTTGGCTCTTGGAATTGCTTTTTACAAAACTATTCACTACTAAGTATTATTATTTCTCAGTTCTCTGCTGTTGTATCTTCAGTTTATAAACTGACACATTTTTTCTACATGCTAATGATGCTTTCCCTTTTAATCCCTTTTCTACTTCTACAGAAATATGGAAATTTTATCTGGGTGGATTTTGATCTGATTCAACAGGGCAGTTCTTGTGTTCTTATGTCAGATGAAGGAAAGGTGTCTTGCTGGATCATTCCAGAGTCTACTTGGCTCAGTTCTTATATAATTTAAGACTGTTTTGAAGTTCTTCCCTTATTTGCCACTGCATATAATAGTCTGGAAGACTTTTTCCATGTTGATTTTGCTTTGTTACTGTGAGTGGTAACCTTGATTATATAAGTCCTAAGATGTTGCAGATTTAGAACGGAAGAGCTGCAAATAGAGGATGGATGTGCAGCTGATGGTTCTATATGTGGATTCACAGAAAGAAGTGCAAGAAAAATACATATACTGAAATAACAAGAATTTGACTTGATTTTATTTAGTTATATATTGTACATTAATGCAATCATTTTTGTGCTTATCTGCTAATCTGTGTGTATGTATACACACACACACACACACACACACACACACACACACACACACAATTTAGGAAGCAGATAATTTGACTGGGGGTTAATCACTTCTTTTTCTGAGATAAAATCCCTTGTGCCAATATTTGAATGTTAATGATCTTCATGACTTTATAATTCTGAAGTGGATTTTTGATCTTTAGGTGGCTGCCCTTCAAGAAGAAAAATGTAGTTTAATGTCTGAAAATGAGATAATGAATGACCGATTGGATCAGTTAGATGGTTCATTTGATGATACAAACACAGCAGTTGCCAAAAAGTATTTTCATGCACAGTTACAAATAGAACAGTTACAAGAAGAAAATTTCAGGTATGAATTAATGTAACCCAGCCATTTTCTCTATCACTGTTGCAGCTTGAGTTGTTTACTGAAACAAAATAGAAAATATTTCTGAAGTGCTTCTTGATGCAAAAAGCTACAGTATAGCTTTTGTGTAGTCCCCGTTTTTTATTCTGACCATGTTACATATTTCTGCGGTTTTATTGTAGCTTTTGCAGCACTAGCTATGGTCTATTAGGCCTGGAGCTGTCAAAGGCCAGCCTTCTCTTATATTCTCCTGTTCATTTATGACTATTTCCTGAAGAGGCCTTGCCCAGCTCTCTGTATCCTATAGAGATTCATATTTTCTTCAGTGATTGCACATATTCTGTAGATGCAGTTTCCAGAGAGATCATTATAAAACTAATGTTGTCCATCCCATGTGTTGGAATGATGTTTTGAACATGTATAAAACATTGGGATTGTTCATACTGGCTATTATGTGAGCATTCTTTTAACTCATACCATCTCCCAGTTGAGTAGAGTCCACACAATCTGCTTGAGCCACGTTTATTGATGGAGTACAAGGTTCTACCCTCTGAGAGAGTGCCAAGACAAATCTTATATAATGGACTCATTACAGGAAAAAGGGCAGTATAACCCCTCAATGTCATAACCCAGCCAAATCCATATCTGTAGCGACCTAGCATTTTTAGTCTTTGATTTGTTTAGTCAGCAACCTTGAGTAACTGTCAGAAATCAACAAAGGGTCAGTTTCCTCTCCTTTGGTACAAAAGCCCCGAGTTTGCAGTTTTAGTCCCTTAGAAAGTTCTTTCTATTTTATTCTCAAGCATTAGGTTAAGCATTGAGGCTTTTCTCAAGTCAATCCTGTTAGGCCAAACTAGTTTAATTATTTGCTCCTTCACCAGTACCAGGTCTCATTGATCAAAGTTATATTCAGTTCATATTTTTTCCCTACTGTAGTATAATACATGTGTAATATACTGCTTTTTTATTATTGTAATCTTTTGTTTTGGTCCTTTGCTTACCTCATCCTGTCTTAATGACAGTATGTACATAATTTTGCATTACTGTATGATTAAGATCTATAACCTTCAATTTTATTTAAGAAACTTACATGATCACCTATCTTATTTGCCATAACTCTGGGCAACTTACAGAAGCAGTGACAAGAAGATACAAATAATGAAACCTATATATCCTCCCTCCCCCCTCAACCCCCCCCCCCCCCTGCAATTCTGAGTTCCCTAAAATACCAGATATTTTTTAAAACAAGAACACAATCTTTGGACTCCAGCCTTAACGTGTCTCAATGCCTGAGGGAAAATCCAGCTTTTAAAGAACTTTTGAAAACTAGAAGGATGGGTGCCTTCCAGATCTTAGGGAGGTGGAGGTTGTTCCACAGGGCGTGGGAGTAGTGTGCCATTACTGAGTAGTTACATATCCTAAATTTGTATTATGGGGCTAATTCTGAGTTTGATTTTTTTTAAAGGTTGTAATTCATTGCTCTAGATGTTTAATTTTTAATAATGCAGAAACTGTTTACGGTCTTTCTCTTTATTGGTAATAATATGACGTAAAAACTGACATAGAAGTTACAATTTTAAGATTACATTTCATTTGCCCCCAATATGCCTGCATATGCGAAATTATACAAATTTCTGTACTAAAACTTTCCCATATGTTTTTATGAATGATACCATAAAGTTTCATACTAAGGAAGTTGATACTGTGTTTCCCCGAAAATAAGACCCTGTCTTATATTTTTTTGAACCCTGAAATAAGCCCTTAGCCTTATTGCCATGCACTCAAAAGCCCGATTGGGCTTATTATCAGGGGATGTCTTATTTTGGGGGAAACAGGGTAGTAAATCCCTTTCTATTAATTTTGTTTTTGCAAAGACTTGAAACTACAAAAGATGATTACCGTGTTCATTGTGAAGAGCTTGAGAAACAACTGATTGAGCTGCAACATCGAAATGATGAACTGACATCTCTGGCAGAAGAGTCCCGGGCTCTGAAGGATGAAATTGATGTTCTTAGGTATACTGAATATATCTAGTACATTATGTTACTATCTCTTTAATATGCAGTATTCTATCATTTGGAGTTTCCAAAGAATATACCAAACTCTTTCAGCTGCTGCCCTTCCCCTTTGTTTGTTTGTTTGTTTGTTTGTTTGTTTATTCATCCATCCATCCATCCATCCATCCATCCATCCATCCATCCATCCATCCATCCATCCATCCATCCATCCATCCAGTCTTTCCTGAGAGAGAGTGTCTGGCCCAAGTCACCCAGCCACTTTTCATGCCTAATGCAGGACTAGAACTTATAGTCTCCTGGCTTTTAGCCTGGTGCCTTAACCACTAGACCAAAGTAATAAATTTTATATTGTTTCCCTTTGCAGTGAAACCTGTTTTTAATAGTTTAATTGAGAGGATTATTCACAAATGCTATTGTCATTTACTTAAATTTATATCATTGGTGCAATGAGGTCATTACAGAAATGGCATAAATTACAGGAGAAAGTGGGTGTAGTGTGTTTTATAGTACTGACATCCGCAAAATCGAAGACTCACTGTATTGCCCATCTCAAAACCTTCCAGATACTCTCTTCTCAGGATTCACTGTTACTAGGGGCATAGTGGATGTGAATTCTAAGGGAGGCAGACTAACATGTTTGGGACGCATCAACTTAGTGAAGTATGGAAGACAGTGGTGAAATCCAATTTTTTTTACTACCGGTTCTGTGGGCGTGGCTTGGTGGGCATGGCAGGGGAAGGATACTGCAAAATCTCCATTCCCACCCCACTCCAGGGGAAGGATACTGCAAAATCCCCATTCCCTCCCCACTCTGGGGCCAGCCAGAGGTGGTATTTGCCGGTTCTCTGAACTACTCAAAATTTCCGCTACCA
Source organism: Thermophis baileyi (assembly GCA_003457575.1). NCBI lineage: Eukaryota > Metazoa > Chordata > Lepidosauria > Squamata > Dipsadidae > Thermophis > Thermophis baileyi. The sequence goes on along the minus strand of QLTV01002925.1, from coordinate 2,829,436 downwards.
GTTCTCCAGAACCTGTCAGAACCTGCTGGATTTCACCCCTGATGGAAGAGCTTTCATTATGACATAATACAATAAATTAAGACTTCCTTCCTTTTTTGCAACATTCAGAACACCCAAGATTCTGCCACTGAAATTTTAATAAATAAGATCTTACTTTTCTCGTAAGTAAGTATTTGCATTTTGTTGTCTGGTAATAGCTCAAGCATGCTTTTGAAATAACTGAATATGTTATTATTGTAGGACTGTTGCTGATAAAACAAATAAACTGGAGTCGACGGTTGAGGTGTATCGCAAAAAGTTGGAAGACTTGAATGACTTTCGGAGACAGGTGAAAATACTTCAGGAAACAAACATGATGTATATGCATAACACAGTTAGCCTAGAAGAAGAATTAAAGAAAGCAAATGCAGCCCGTGCACAGTTGGAAACTTACAAAAGGCAGGTAAGAAATGTTTCCTTTCATCTTGTTTGAATTTCTGTGTTTTCTTCGTACTATTTCAGTCGAATAAAGTCTTCACTTTTAGGTCTAAAAAAGCTGAGATTGAAAAGTGACTTCCTCTTTATGTTGTCCTTGCAAACATTTTTATTATTTATATCAACAGTACTTCACTTATATTTTGTTTGAAATGAGTAAGATAACCTTATTGGTAGATTTAGCATTACCAGTAACACTGGCATGTCTTCAACTGTGCAGCTAGTTGGATTAAGAGTAGAATCATGAAAATTAGTGCCATAATTCTACAAGACCTACGTTCTATTAATTTAATCTGTTGACCTGAATTTCTAAGCATTAAATGATGTATGCTAAAATGAAATGGTTCAGAACAACAGATAGTCTTTGACTTACGACCACAATGGAGCCCAAAATTTCTGTTGCTAAACAGGGATATTTGTTATGTGAATTTTGCCCCATTTTACAGCCTTTCTTGCCACAGTTGTTACAGTGAACCACTGCCGTTGTTAAGTTAGTAACATGGTTATTAAGTGAATCTGGCTTCCCCATTGACTTGGCTTGTCAGAAGGTTGCAAAAAGTGATCACATGACCTTGGGACACAGCAACGGTCATAAATATGAACCAGTTGCCAAGCATCCAAATTTTGATCATGTTACCATGAGGATGCTGCAATTGTTGTAAGTGTGAAAAATGGTCATAAGTCACTCTTTTCAGTGCCATAGTAACATCGAATGGTCACTAAATGAACTGTTGTAAGCCAAAGACTACTTGTAGTGGATATATTCTATTTAACTGGGGAAAAATTGATTTCCAGCTAATGCTGAAAAGATCACAGGTTCTCATGAAGATAATGAAATCCAATATTACAGAAGAATTTATTTCAAATTACCAAGTTATAAAACCTTTATTGGTTTTCTTTTTAAACCAGATCCAGGAACATCATAACAAGCTCTCTGAAGAATCCAAAAGAGCAGATGCACTAGCTTTTGAAATGAAACAATTAGAAGAGAAGCATGAAACATTAATTAAAGAGAAAGAGGTGAGGTTTCTACTAATGCGGTGGAAATAGTTTTCAAAATATTGGGAAGTCTTTATTTATTTATTTATTTATTTTTGATTGATTGATTGATTGATAAATTTCTATGCCGCCCAACTCCCGAGGGACTCTGGGCGGCTTACAGCAGAAACACACAAAAAAAACTTATTAAAATATAAAAAACGTATTCAAAAGATACATTATACAAAAAATAATTTAAAAACAACAACAACAATTAAAAAACCCATACACACCTTTTTTGGCTGGCTCTCGCCAGATTTTAATAGCAAGATCAACGGCCCCAAGCCTGCCGGAACAGCCAGGTCTTCACTGCTTTCCGGAAGGCCAACAGGGTGGGGGTAGTCCGGATCTCAGGAGGTAACTGGTTCCAGAGGGCCGGGGCAGCCACCGAGAAGGCCCTCCCCCGTGGGCCCGCCAGCCGGCACTGTTTAGCCAACAGGACCCGGAGGAGACCAACCCTGTGGGATCTTACCGGTCGCTGGGAGCTATGTGGTAGAAGATGGTCTCGAAGATAACCTGGCCCTGAGCCATGTAGGGCTTTAAAGGTAATAACCAACACCTTGAATTGTGCCCGGAGACCAATAGGGAGCCAGTGCAGCTTGCGAAGAATTGATGTAATGTGGGTGCACGCACCCACAACAGCACGCGCAGCGCATTCTGGACCAACTGTAGTCTCCGAACACTCTTCGAGGGTAGCCCCATGTAGAGCGCGTTGCAATAATCTAACCGTGAGGTGACAAGGGCGTGAGTGACTGTGAGGAGAGCCTCTTGATCCAAGTAGGGTCGCAATTGGTGCAAGTCAAGATATCTGTGTGGATGGTGCAGAGGAAGTGGGTTACTTAGAATGTTGAGTCTCAGAAAATCTTATCATCTGTAATGATAAGTTGTTTTAGGCCAGGGGTGTCAAACTCGATCGCATTGTGGGTCGAAACGTGACATATCGCAATGTTTTTTGCCTTTGTGGAGCCGGGGTGGGCGTGACCTCCGCGGGCCGCATTCAACCCGCGCTAGTTTGACAGACCTGTTTTAGGCCATCATAGATGTTACCGTCCATTATGAAAACTGGTTTATTCTTTTTGAGAATGATGTTCTGTGTTCTATAACAGAATCATGTTCTGTTATTAAGAGCTATTCTGGGATGTCATTTTCAGGTGGAGAAGCAATTAAAGCTCTCATACAATATTAACACAAGTATTTTGATATGCATCTACCATTATCAAATCACTTTTTATTTTCAGAGATTGATAATTCAGCGTGATGCATTGAAAGAGACCAATGAAGAGCTCAGGTATTCACAAATGCAACAGGATCATATGAACCAAACAGGTACTTAAAAAAAAAATATTTAGGATCATTTTTGCTCAGGCTCCATGGAAAGTAGCCTTATGATTTTGTTTTATGCTATCAGGTGCATCTACTATGAAAAGCCATGAAAATCTTGCTGCTGAAATTCTGCCTGTGGAATTTAGGTAAGAGAAGTAAACACATGTAAAATGAAGTGTGAATCTTATTTGTAATGTGATGTATGTAATATAGCATATCAGACAGTATAGAAATCCCATATTCTTATAAAGATAAAACCATAAATATTGGAAAGGGGGATTTCTAATTTGAATAAATTTAGAAAAAATCTATACTCTCAATTAAAAAGAAAGTAATCCATATAAGAAATACAGCGATAAACATAATTCTGTATCTCTGGTTACAAATGACACTGGATTTTTACAGATTTCATTATATAGCTTTATAGTGTTGTTTCCTGGTAAGAGCCCATCCAGAGGATCAGATGTGTATCAGCAAAGGAATAAGTTGATACTGGGGATTTATTGTTTTCTGGAAGAATAAAGCCTGAGTCCATTTCCTTACCATAGCTGTTTCAGGCAGCCAATGGGGTTAGAGGCTGCTTTTGAGGAAGAAGTCTATAATCTATGTACTATCTGCTATTTTTAAGAGGTTTTCTTGGGCCTTTCTGCTGAAATGAAATTAACATATGACTAGGGCTGCAAACAGACTTTAGTGTATAATATCACATAGATTGCCAATTGTATTGTAATATACAGTAAGCCCTGTTTTATAATTTTGGAGGAAAATGCAGTATTTTGCAAAACGTCTGCTTTCAAATTTTATTTTAAATCTCAGAGACATGTTCATCCGGCTTCAGCATGAAAACAAGATGCTTCATTTGCAACAAGAAGGATCGGAAAATGAACAAATTGCAGGGCTTCAAGAGAAACTGGAACAAAAAAATCGGATGATAAATGAATTAGAAACTGAAAACAGGTGATTCTCCTTCACATAACATTTATTTAATACTATTTTTTATAAATACGAAAATACGTGTGAGAGACACAGAATGGGGAATGAAAAATACTGAAGAATGATAGAAAGCACATGAAAGACTGATTGGCTCCACACTGATGGATGCAACTGGGTTGAAAGTGGACTTTCCTACTCGGTCTACTCCTAGAGTTGCTTATAAATGCTAAAGAGGGAACCCTGTCAAAATGAAGTAGATTGTGGTTCACTGGGGAAGAGAGCTCCTTAAAACGTAGGGCCGGACAGTTTTCTTGAGTGGAACTCTACTCTCAGCTGCAGCTTCCCTCTGGTTTCCTCTCAGTTCCTGCATAACAAAGTACAGGTGTTCCTCACTTACTGACCATTCATTCAGCAACCGTTCGAAGTTGTGATGGCACTGAGCGAGTCGTGCTTACAACTAGTTCCAACTGTTGCAGTGCCCCAGCAGTCATGCCATTGCTATTGCTTGGCCACCAGCTCGCAGTTCCGATGGTGGCTGTGTCCTATGGTTACATAGTTGTTATTTGAGACTTTCCTTGCTGGCTTCCCACAAGTTAAAGTCAATGGGAAAGCCAGCAGAGAAGGTTGCATGTTGCTCTGATAAATCCTCCTGGTCTTCCTGTGCACTTGTGCCGTAGCATCCACCCTGCAGCTTCTTATGCTTGGATGTGGTCTGCACCAGGCCTCAAAACCCCCTCTGGCCTCCCACAATTAATGTGCAGCATACACCAGCCCTCGTCCTTCCTCCCCCAAGACATCCCTTTGCTCCTTACCTGGGATTCCTGCCGCTTTCTGCTTAAAGGTGACGCATGCGTCTTACAGTTATAACAGCAACTGGGAATGTCACTAAGCGATGCAGTCACAGGATGTTGCACTTTATGACTGCATTACTTAGCGACAGCAATCCCAATTCTATTTATTCTAGCAACCTGAGGATTATCTCTTAATTTATTTAGCAAGGATAAGTGCCTCAATAGAGAGGCAGTCTAGGATGTTCTTGCTGCCAGCTAGAGTATGGGTGTAAATCTTGCAAGAACAATAAATGCTTAAAGACTTAAACTCTTATTAATAGTCTTAACGTTTTAATGTTCATGATAGACTGAGCAAGGAGCGTTTTGGGGAGCTGCAGCAGCAGATTGAAGACCTTCAGAAGTCCTTGCAGGAGCAAGAGTCCAAGTCAGAAAGAGAAAGGGTAGGTATGACATGGGAATATACAGGTAGTTCTTGGATTGCGTCCATTTGTTCAGTGACTGTTCAAAATTATGACAGTACTGAACAGATGGTATTTACAGCGTGTCCTTGTACCGTGACTGTTGCAGTGTGTCTGTAGTCAAGTGATTTATGATATTCCCTGCTGGCTTCCCACAAGAGAAGTCAGTGGGGAAGCCAGCAGGAAGTTGGAATTCCAAAAGGTTCTGTCTTCACGACCTCTGCAGTCCTCGCTTAACCATGGCAATCAGAATTGCCGTTGATAAGTGATGGAGTCATGTGACATTGCACTCTTCAACCACAATTTTCATCGTAAGTGGAGGACCACCTATATTTCATACTAAAACATAAAAGTTCCAAGTACTCTGTAATAACTTTAGTGTAAGTTATTACAGAATAAGAATGTGCAGGTGTTTGCTATATGAGGCTTTTCTCTGTGTGACAGCACATGCATAATTTATTCCAGTTAGAAGACTAGGCATACAAGAATCAGTTAACTTTGTTAATGGGATACTTTATTCTACAGAGAAGTAATTCTGACCAATAGTGATTCATATTAAGGCTGATTAAATTTTGAACCTGAGTTGTCCTTTTGGAAGGAAATATTTGGAATATTGGAAAGGAATATTCGGGCTTGGTTTCAGTGGGAATTGACAACTTTGATTAACAAGTAGGAAAGCTTGTGCAAGATTTTTGTATGCGTTTATAACTTTATGTAAGTTTTTAATCATTCCTTGGATGTGGACTATCTTAAATTCAAAGTAAATAGTCTGGCTTTTGTATAAATTGCAATTAAACATGCATTTTACTTAAACACAAACACAAGTACATGACATATTTTAATGTTGAGAGCAATGAGTTCATGAAAGACTAAGCAAGGATTTCAAAACAGGAACCAACGTAATGCATGGCCGTTCCTAAAAATCACAGGGCAATGAGGATGTGGGAAAAACATAGACTGGATATAACTTTCCTTGTTTTTATCTGACATTGAATAAAGATCCTGAAACATGGTCTGTTCCAGTTATGTAATAAAGTAGGACTCAGTAGTTTTTAATGTTGCTCTGCAGTGGGATTGATCATAATTACCTATGTGTGTGCGTGTATGTGTGTGTGATTGTTCATGTGATCTAATAACTTTCTAGTCACTTTTATTTATTATTTGCAGTCCAGTCAATTGAAGCAGAAGATAGCAGCTCATATGTAAGTGATACATTTATATTTCTTTGTATGCATGTGAGCAGACATGAAAACAAGACTTTTTTTTATGACTTATTTAACTAACCTTTTTCCTTGCTTGTAACACCATTGTGGAATTGGAAGAAAATGATTCTTTTATTAGTAGTAAAATATGTATGTAAAGTGGGGGGACCATGGACAAGTGGTTTTTTTTTTTTTTTTTTTTTTTTTTTTTTGCTGTTGTATGGTCCTCTCTGCTGCCTTCCCAGACATATTGATCTTATAACTCCATAGTGGTGGATTCCCCTTAGGCATTCATCCTCCAAACCAGAGGTCTTCAAACTTGGCAACTTTAAGACTTGTGGACTTCAACTCCCAGAATTTTCTCCAGCTATGCTGGCTGGAGAATTCTGGGAGTTAAAGTCCACAAGTCTTAAAGTTGCCAAGTTTGGGGACCCCTGCTCTGAACCTTGAGGGAGAGTCTGGGTTTGTTCATAGCTGTTAGGATAATTATGTGCTTCTCACCTATGGTATGACCTTAATTTGTTTTTTAATAGCGTTGTATTGGTTTTGTGATGGGATGCTGTGTTTTTAGTGTTTCTTATAATTGTAAGGTGAGAAGGTAACATGCAATTTTTTTTTATATAAAATAAAATAAGTCAGTTACGTTGCCTTTTAATTAAAAAAAAAGCCGTATCCTTTCAGGGAGAAATTAAATGAAGTCCATGATGAACTGCAGAAGAAGGAAGCTCTTCTTGCAGACCTTCAACCAGATTTAAATCAAAATGGTAAAGTGATCTGTTACTCCTTTCACTTTTTACTACAGGTATACTTTATTCCTATGGCATATATAAACTTTGGAGGACATTAAACTTTCTCTATACTACCCAGTATGTTGGTAAAATACTGCAAGTATATAAATTGAAGGATATATCCCTTTTTTCTTCAGTCTCAAAAGTCATACTTTATTAAATGCAGTATGTATGATAACTTTGAGCTGTATTTCTGAATACTACAGTGAGTGCAGCTGGTTATAAGGCAAAATGAGGACCTTGTGATCCTTCAGATGTTTTATTAAAATCCAAATTTTATCGGCATTAATGGGATCACAATATGTAGCCTTAATGGATTACAACTAATTACTGATCATGTAGGCCTTCAGAGCTAACAGTATTCACAGGTTATTGGTTGTCCCAGATCTGGATATTTATCTCTAATTATTACATTGGGTTTTCTAATAATAGCACAAAAAATAGAAGAATTAGAAGCTGCTTTGCATAAGAAAGATGAAGATATGAAATCAATGGAAGAGAGATATAAGATGTATTTAGAAAAAGCAAGAATTGTGAGTATTATTTTCTATAAACCAATGAATTATTTAAGAACTCTTGAACTGGAAAATTGTTCCAATCCCACTTCTACTCTTTGAAAGCTACATTAGTTCTCTATTCCATACTTAAGTTTCCTAATTTAGTTAACTATGTGGCAGTATCTAATTAATCTTTTTTCTTCCATTCAATGGTGTCTGATTCTTGGAGACTGCCTGGACAAATCCTTGAAGTTTTCTTGGCAAGATTTTTCAGGAATGATTTGCCATTACTTCCTAGGGCTGAGAAAAAGTAACTGAATCAAAGTCACCCAGCTGGCTTTGTGCCCAAGGCGGGACTAGAACTCACACTCCTGATTTCAAGCCTGATGCTTACAACAAAATGGCTTGCAATTGTTCCTTGTGATCTAAAATAATTAAACAAATAAAGAAACACACTCAAACCCCCAACATTAGCTTACTCTGCTTTTCCAGGAAAGGTTTATCTCATCCTGGAAAAAGGAAATAGAATAAAAGCTATGGCACTCTGGATTCTTACTTCAATCACTGATAGCTATATCGAAAGGATATATGCACTATATCCGTTCCATTTAGATGAAGGATTAATAAGAAATGTTTAATCCCTTCAAACTATGTCATAAACATCACATACGATAGGCATCAGAAAGCTTTTTCTCAGCTAGACTGAACCAGCGGTGGGTTGCTCCCGGTTCGGCCCGGTTCTTAGAACCGGTAGCAGCGACGGTGGGAGGCTCTGCCCACCCACCCGGGACGCTTCTGTGCATGTGCAGAAGCTTCTGTGTATGCGCAGAAGCGTCGCGCGTGAGCGAACCGGTAGCAACGTGTTTTAGAACCCACTACTGGACTGAGCCCGTAAAAGCAAGAAAAGCAGAGCAAATTTGTTGATGTAAATGAAAGGAAATACAATCAATAGACTGGAGCTATAGGCTAGACTGGGAGGTTGAAAAAACATTCTGGAAGAAAGAATAGAAGTCGCAGTACAAAATTGTTCCAAACGTTTTTAATAAAAATGGCTTGTTCAGTTAGAATGGCAAATTTTAGGCTAGTTGATTGATGTAATTGTTGCACATGTTATTTCTGAGTTGATTTTGTAACTAGATAAGAATCACTGTAAACATAATGTATGTCTTTTTTCTGCAGGTTATAAAAACTTTAGATCCCAAATTAAAACCGGCATCTGCTGAAATAATGTTGCTAAGAAAACAGTTGGCAGAGAAAGACAAAAGAATTGAAACACTTGAGGTATTTTATTTATTTATTCAATTTATATGCCGCCTATCTTACCATCAGGAAACTGTGTTTTTATATATTTATTAAATGCACTTACTGTCTGGTCGTATGAACACTTAAGGGAATTTATGACAATAGAACAAAATAGAAAACTAAGCAGTAAAACTAAAATTAATTTTAATGTTTTCCTTCATTGTTGGCTGGGGAATTCTGGGAGTTGAAGTCCACACCTTTTAAAGTTGCCCAGGCTGAGACACACTGATAATGAACTAAGATTGGCCATAAGAAATTGGTAAAATTAGGCTAGAAGAAATGTGATTAAAATCTGGGTTTATTACTGAAGATAATATAAAACAGTAAAACTTTCATCTTTTTTTTTCCTGAGGCTTATGTGTTGCTTTACAAAATTATGCATATAGTAATTATTTTGTTGCTTTGAATGTCATATAATTTCTTCTACTTACATTATACTTTTTACAAATTCATTTTAGGGTCAGTGTAAATCAGCCAGGATTCAGGAGCATGAAGAAAAGTTAATTGTATCTGCATGGTATAACCAGGTGAGTTACTTTATTTGTGCACATGGGAAAGTTTAAACATGGGTGAAATCCAAATATATTCTATTGATGGAGGCAGTTTCCTGTGACAGATTTTGAAATCCACATCCTGCAGTCCTCATGCGCCCCCAGATATGATTTCCTAACCTTGTGCAGCAGATTTTAAGAAGCTACTGGAAGCCACAGGGTGGGGGTGGGGGAGCATCTAAGTATTCAAGCACAATTCTGTCCATGTGCAGCACTGAATTTTATTCTTAATATTTTCAGAATCAAATAGCCAGATCTGATATGATTAAAATTTATTGAAATGATGGTTTTTCTCTGGGATCCTTGTGACTACTTGCAGTTTATTTTTCTTTGCAGAGCTCCCTACTAGATCATGTTGTTTTATTTGGTTCTATGTTTGCTGTACAACAGGAGTCTCCAAACTTGGCAGCTTCAAGACTTGTGGCCTACAACTTCCAGAATTCCCCAACCAGCCATGCTGGGAAATTCTGGGAGTTGAAATCCACAAGTCTTAAATTTGCCAAGTTTTGACACTCCTGCTCTATAGAATTACCGTATTTTTCGGACTATAAGACGCACAGGTGTATAAGACGCACCAAGATTTTGAAGAGGTAAGTAAGAAAAAAAAAAGTTTTTGCCCTCCCCCAGCCCCCAGGAGCACTCTGCAGACCTCCCAAACCCTCTGCGCACCCCGTTTTTGTGAAAAATGGGCTGTTTTTTGCAAAAACGAGACGTTTTTGCCTTCCCCCAGCCCCCAGGAGCACTTTGCAGACTTCCCAAACCCTCTGCGCACCCTGTTTTTGTGAAAAATGGGCCGTTTTTTGCCCGTTTTTCGCAAAAATGGCATTTTTGCCCTCCCCCAATCCCCAGGAGCACTCTACAGACCTCCCAAACCCTCTGCGCTCCCCGTTTTTGTGAAAATGGGCCGTTTTTCACCCATTTTTTGCAAAAATGGTGTTTTTGCCCTCCCCCAGCCCCCAGGAGCACTCTGCAGACCTCCCAAACCCTCTGCACACCCGTTTTCACGCAGGGCAGGGCTTCGGGAGGCCAAAACTGGCTTTTTTTGGGGTATAGGACGCACCAACATTTTCACCCTCTTTTGGGGGGGGGGGAAGTGCGTCTTATACTACGAAAAATACAGTAGTCATGGATCTCTCTGGAAGGTCCTAGTTTTTGAGTGACACAATAGCATAATTGCTTTTGAATTCTTCCTCCTAAGTAAAAGTCTTAATTTTTACTTAACATTTTACTTGATTTTTGATGTTATTCATCTTCTCAGCTATTCTTGACCTCAGTATTGTTGTTTGTTCTCCCATAGCAAATACTTAGCATTCAACTTAATGGCCTTTAGGCCTCTAAGTCTCCTGCAAGGGGGGCTGGGGGTGTGAAATAACATCAAAAAATGTGCTACCTATTTTGTTGCCAAAGTGGTGATGTGATTTGAAATGGGCTGGATGCCACAACTTGTGAGTTTTATAGACTGCCCATTCATTCCTGCAGTGCTAGAATCTATATTTGTCATACATTTTTCAGTAGCCATATACCAAATGTGATACTGAGCTGTTTCTGGAAATTATTCCAGGATTAACATGCATAATTTGTGGATCAATTGTATAGCATATTATCTGTGCATGTTTAATGCCTGTTTACTATGCCAGATATTAAATATATCTCTTCAATAAGCCGGGGGGAAAAAAGAAAATAATGAATGCATGAATAATTTAGCAATACAGTAGAAGTCAGCCATCATAAGTATTAGCTTTGTTTGAGATTGAACGAAGAGCATCATGGATTTAAGTAGTTTATTCTGTTTCCTTCCAGAGTTTAGCATTTCATAAACTAGGAATGGAATCCAGACTTCTCAGTGGGAATACCGTCTACAGGGATGGTCATTCGTACCCACCTGCACAGTCTTTCCTTGCTCAACAACGGCGACTGACCAACAGCCGAAGGAATCTCTCTGTTAAAGCACCACCTACATCGTCAGATTAGGTCATAGAAGATGGTCTACCCTAAAGTGTCCTTAATTTATTTTATTATTCCTGTTTTAAAATGTCAGACAAAGAATAAACTTATGATGCAGGACATCAGCTGTTTTACAAATGGGATCTATGTGCTGCTAAATCTAATTTAGCCAGATGATAAGAAACAAGAAACATTTAATGTTTCCTTTGGGATTCTAAAAAGATTGGGGATATGTTTAAAAGCACAGTTCTTAAAGGAATTGTATTTGTTGTCATTCTATATTGTACTGTATATAAAGATGTGTAAACTGTCATCGTATTTAAAGTTCTACTTAAAAGTTCTCCAGGTTAATCACTGGTTTTAATAAGAATATTTTTCATTTAGTGATACATCTACACAGTTCTTTTTCTTTAAAGTTAATTTATTCTTTAATAAGAATGGTTTTCATTAGTAATGGGTGTACACAGTTCTTTTTATTTAATATTAGTTTATTCTTTAAATAACCCTGAAACTGGAAAATTCATGAATATTCTTCAAGATTCATGGCAAGCAGTTCCTCCCATATTCCCAAAAGTAGAGTGAAATAATTGATTTAATCAGTAAAGCTGTAATCCTATTAAGTTCTCCCCAAGCCCTTCTTCCATTCAGCAAAATGTAATTAGATTTAGAATAACTTCATCATTATTTTATTATGTAAAGATGTTTTTTGTTAATAGTTGAGTTTGTTTTGGAGGTTAGTTTTTAAAAACCATGACACAAATATTGATCAAGATAAGAGGAGGAACTTCAAACACATGAGTGTTTACTGAAGGGATGAAATGTACGTTTGCTTTCAAAAACTTTAAATTTTCCATTTAAAGGAAATGCACATATTCAAATTAAACACAATGGAAGAGGTTGAAATTATTCTATTTGAAATTGAACTATAATGCAATACAACTTGAACTCATACACCTCAAGTAAAATGAAGCCTATAAGCTGGGATTTTTTAATAATGTTTTTTTGTATTGTGGGGCACCAAATTTATAATTGAAATTGTAGTGATAGTTTTACTATTTTTGCATTTTAAAACTGGCTTGAGCAAATAACTTCAGTATCAAATGGTTTTGTGTAGATACAATACCACAAGCCTGACTGCAGGTGGTCCTCACTTAATGAGGGTAATTAGGACTGGAATTTTTGTTGTTAAGTGATATCATAAAGTGCAATGTCATATGACTGTGCCACTTTATGATGGTGGTTCCCACACTGGCTTTTCCATTGACTTTGCTTGTAAGAAGCCGGTAGGGAAGGTTGCATATCGTGATTACATGACTGCAGGATGCTGCAACGGTAAGAAATCCAAGCTAGTTGCCGAGCACCCAGATTGTGATCATGTGACCACAAGGGCACTGCAATAACCGGAACTTCAAAGACTGGTTGTAACTGCCACTCATTTAGCACTGTTACAAATTCTAGTAGTCACTGAATGAGTGGTCATTTGGAACATTTTTGTTTCATTTTAAAGAGAATAAGATTGATAGCATTGCAACAGGTATAATGACTCAGGAATAAATCTTGATGAATTCAGTGGCATTTATTTTCAAACAAGTACATATACAATTGCAATTATATGTATTGTCAAAGAATTTCATTTTTTTTTCCAGTTTATAGTTCTCAGTGTTTTATATGTTTGTTGATTGTCTCTTGGGTTTTGTTCTTTGGTTGCATTCCATTTTCTTTTTTGGGATTTGATAGTTCTCAGAGACCGTTTCATTCCTTGTACTAGCCAACATGCACAGTAATATGTGTTGTGGAGACAAAACATGACTACCATTGGTAAATAGAGTTGTAGCTAATTTCAAGAATGTAGAGAAATATTAAAAACTTGAAGTTCATCTTACTGGAGGCAAGAAACTTAAAATATTTATGACTATCATCAAAAGCTGTTTGCGTTAACCAGTTGAGTTATGTTTTGGCCAGTATAGTTCTGCTGCTTAACTATTTCAGTTTGCAAATCTTTGTATGAAGGAACCAGGAAAAACATAGTTTTTTAGTAGTTCAGAATTACATCTTTACTGTAATTTGATTCAAAAGCATAGTTTTATAGAAGCAAACTCATTTTTAAATTTTTTAAAAAATCCATGTAATAGAAAACTTGAGTTTATTAGCAGGAAAAAGTCCAAATTGGATAGCTCAGTAAATATAATTATTGCTGCCCCTAAAAATATTTCTTTTTCTTTTGATATAATGTCTCACCTCTTCATCTGCAATAGATCTAGAATATAATTCCTCAAGATAAATTCAAATATTTATGGATGGAAAAAATAGTTAACCAGCTCTCAGTTTTAATGGTAGCAATACTCTCAGCTTGTAATCCTAAACTAGTTTAATATTATCAAATGTCTGTGATTTTGTAGCTCTGTCTTCCTAGTTGCTTCATTTTATAAGAATTGACATAAAAGGTGTTACTTTTCAACTGTGAATATTGGTGAAATTATTGCTAAAATACTTAAATATGCATGTAGACTGTAAACTCTACATATGCTAGACTGGATTGTGCAGCCTAGCAGAATGTGGGTGCCTCACACTTCGATATACATATACATATGTGTTTCTCTCCACACTCAATAATAACAAATAACTTTTAGGATATTACAGTTTATTCTTCTGAATATTGGGGATGATAAAATGTGAGTCTGGGGACAGTCCTTTGGAATAACTCTTGGCAGTTGCCTTTTTGGTACAACACTTATTTCAAAATATAAACTACCTCCTTTGAATAATCTAATTTAAATAACTGATCAAAGCAATTGAATCCATAATTTTATACCTCTTTCTTCGTTAGCAAAGCAAAAATGAAACCAATTGGAATCTTTTTAAATTGATTCTACAAATTCACTCTTTTTTTAAATTCGTGAATTAGTTGATTTTATGTCACTGGTACTATTTCCCATAATATAGAATATTTAACTTAGCTATGTGTTCCCTATATTGATTATATGAATATTTTCATTAGATTCCAAGATACATGCTGGTATAACTTATGCATTGACATTCTGGTTATATATACAATGGGTTATTTTACTTATATAAAGAGATTACATTTTTAAACAGAAATTTGCTTTTAGACTTCTATCTCATTTGACTAAAGCAGTTCTTAGAATCAATGAAAAGCTTAACTTAAAGGCTAATGTTTTTTATTAAGAGGAAATATGTTTTTATCCAGTAAGTATTTGCTTGGGATGACATACTTTTAAGCACTACTAATTTTTTTCTTTTAAGTAGTAAGCCTGAGATATTTTTAGTTAGACTTACCAGGTTCTAATGTGTATGATACATGCTTGTGTCTGTGCAAAGAAAATGAACTGTACAGAAATAGTATAAAAATAATTTGCACTACTTTGTAAACATGGTTTTATTCTTCAAGATGTTTTATATTCCCATTAAAATTGACAATATTATGGTCTTTTATTATTTTATGTTGTACTTGTAACCAAATGTGTGTTGTCAAACCAAGTGCATAGTCCTAACAACTCTAGCATACGTTTACCACAAATTTAATAAGTTCTCAAAGTCAGGAGGAAGAGGAGAGAAGATGATGACAAAGAAAAGCAATGTTAATATATATGAACCCCTCAGATTCTTTTAATGCATTTTCTAAAATTCAGTTGATTTATGAGGTAAAAGTTTGGGTCACTTGAATGTAATTGAATTGGACTTTTTGTTATTGCCCATTCTACATCCTGCTTAGGGTCATTGAAGCTACTGAGCCCTCCTGTCACATCAAGGAGACAATCTCCTGGTACTAAGATCATCTAAAAATATTATCATCTTTCTCCCTACCAAATTAAAAAGATACTCCTATACCTCCCATGTGGTTAAATGTAAGGGACATATCGGAAAATAAAATAAAAACTAGACCCCATTTGGGACCAAGTATGCCTAAAATTCACACGTTCATTCAAAGCTGCTGCCTAGATGTATGAATCACAGTTTTGCTCTCTGCACTCAAATTATTTCTATGCTATTCCAAAAGGAATTTCTAAACGAGAGAAATTCTTATCACAGAATAAAACGAGAAAATTATTCTAGAGCAGTATTGTGACCTCAACTATTTTTTCAGACTCAAGGCTTCCTTTGAACGTGATTGCTAAAAACTGAAAACATAAGTTAGCACCCTTTTAAACTGGGAAATCCTTAAAAGTAGTATGAGACCCAAAACAGCATCAGTGGAATCAAAAAGCAAAGAAAATACCTCGCCCTCCCTCGACAAACAACAAAATGTAAAAGTCAAGCATGAAGATGTGTTGATGGAATCTTACAATATCCATTTTCTATTAACAAAAGGTGTACATCTGCATGAATAGTAGTTTAGCCATCTATGAGAAACAATTTGATTTATCAAGAATATCAAGGTAAAATATTGTGCACTGGGACAAAAGTGCAATAAAAGAGACCACTGAGTTCCATATATTAGGTAAGTTGTGCAACTTGAAGGTTAGTGTAATCATCGCATCAAAAACTCTGGTGTGCTGTATTGCAGCTTCAGGGAACAATCCACCAGTTTCAAGATACCTTTGAACAGTCAGACCAGTTACTGCCCAGCAGGCGTGGGCAACTCTGGCCCTTTATGACCTGTAGACTTCAACTCCCAGAATTCCTGAAGCAGCATGG
Source organism: Thermophis baileyi (assembly GCA_003457575.1). Classification (NCBI taxonomy): domain Eukaryota; kingdom Metazoa; phylum Chordata; class Lepidosauria; order Squamata; family Dipsadidae; genus Thermophis; species Thermophis baileyi. The sequence continues at coordinate 2,813,479 of QLTV01002925.1, read as the reverse complement.
GAGTTGAAGTCCACAGGACATAAAAGGGCCTAGTTGCCTACCCCTGGGTTAGAGACTCCAAAATATTGGCATTGGAAAATTAGCAAAGCATTTGGGAATGCTCTTGATTTGTAGTTGGGATTTATATTGTTGTTCTTTATTATTAATGGGAGAAAGTGGCTGCAGCTGCTATTTTATTACTGCCTTTTCTATGCTTTATGACTTGGGCTTCTTAATATACTGTTCCTTGCTAAGAACTAATTGTGGAACTAGGTATAGAAAAGCAGCATGCAGATTTAAATATGAATGGATAAAGTTTTAATTTTTCAATCTAGGCAATCTATTATAAAAATTGTTGCTTCAGGATGAACGTTCTTTAGTGCAGCTGGGACATTAATCTCCAGAATTAACTAATAACATACTTTTAAGAGTTTTAGTCCCAATTTTTACAGACCCTTTGCTAAACAACGAACACAAAACTAAAAACTAAATCTCTGTTATTATTCATGCCCCAGATACAGGAACAGAAACTAGTTTGAGAAGAATTACCGGTACAACTTTTTATTTGAAATGTTTATTGTCCCTGAATAATTTTGTCCTAAAAAATGTAGATATTCTCTAAACTGGAACAATTAGAATTGTTTCCTTAATGGAGACATCCCAAGGATGAGGATCCTATTTGTGTGAAATAATGTAGTGAGGTTGAACTCCAGAATCCCCAAATCAAGGTGATGCAAAAGAACAGAGCTCTCTAAACTTGCCAAACGTTAAGACTTATGGACTTCAACTCCCAGAATTCTGGGAGTGGAAATCCACAAATTTAAAAGTTGTCAAGTTTGGAGACTCCTGCAATTGAAAAACCAGGAAGCAAGTGGTGGTGATTCAACAAGAAATCCAGAATCTGGGAGGACCTATTCATGTAGGAGCACTGGCCACCGAAGCCTCCTTTATTTTATTGTTTTTCTTTTTATTTCTTTTATATTGTGTTTTTATGTCCTTGTAAGCTGCCTTGAATCGCCATGTGCAAGTAGGCGGCAATATAAATTTTCTAAGTAAATAAAAAGGGGAAAAAAATCACGCCAAAATTTTATCACTATGTCCAATTTATGTTATCCTTTCCTAGTTCAAAATAAAATATTATCCATAGATTATTATGGAGTCCTTGATGCTCTCTGAGCTTGGTGGTTTTCTTGCAGATGTTTCTTTAACAAACTAGTAACATCATCAGTCCTAGAAGAGAGTTGGGTCTGTTATTTATATATACTAGTTACTTGCCCTGTCAGTGGTGGTAAGTGTTATCTTGGTAGTTTGTTGATTAGGCTGTTTACCAATACCATAAGTAACGGCTATCCTTGGAATACCTTCTATATCTGGGAAGAAATGTTCTAAAGCTGATTTTAATTGCAGAAGAAGCTGCAGTTAAGCAGGATGTAAGTGAAAGATCTTTTAACCCCATGTCTAAGTCTGAAAAACACCAGCCCGATGCATCCAACCAGGGTTTAAAAGCTAGACATGGATATGCTGACGAGGGAACTCATTTCTTGTGAATTATAGGGCCTTTGTCACCTCTGTTAGCAAGCAATATGCTTTGTGAAAAGAAGATGGGGCAGAAGGACTTTCCCACTGCACTTTTTATATCCATTCAGATCTTATTCCAAAGTTTTTCTTGAGATTTGAGTTTAAGTTTTCCAATAAACTGGTTGCTTGTCCCTACTTTTTCCTAAATGGGTGTTTTGTCAAAATTTGATTATTTTAAGTAGTCTCTAAATGTCCTTATTTTCTTGCATATCTGTGTCGCTTCTAGCACATTGCTTTTAATTCAACAGTCTTTAGGAAGTACTTTTTAAAGCTTTCTGAAAGTTAAAGTACAATTAGCCATTAAATCATGCTACTTAGGGTGCAGTTCTTTGCATGTTTACGCAGTCGTAAATCTCACTGCGGTCAATGGACCTTACTCTCAGAGAAATGTGTACACTGGATTGCAGTCTTAGTTGTAAACAATTCTCATATTGCAGAATAAAATGTTGCTTTACATTGTGGAAGTAATGCCCCCTTGTGGTTTAAATCTGCACTTACGGCACTTTTGTCATGGAAACAACTGGTTGAATTTCTCCCATGTTATTTGTTACGTGTACCAAATTAATAATAAACATGATTATAGGTAGGTACTAAAAATAAGGTACATTTGAACACAAAATAGCAAGGTGGTTACACATTTTGATTTAAGAGAATTAAATGTAATATTTTCTTTAAATCTAAACATTTAAACTAAAGTAGGATTGTTTTCATACCAAAGGAAATTCAAGGTGTTTATCCATATGTGCTAAGTAAACAAACAAAAAACCTATCTTAATTTCTTGCAAATTTGGAATGAAGGAAAATGTGCCTGATTTTATAAACAGCTTACGTATTTTTCTTGTGCTCTTATTGCCGCAAACCAACCAATGTTTTCTCACTTGAATTCAATGCTATCAAATCTAGACTGCACACACTTATTACATGATAGCAAACAGATAAAGAAAAAGATAGCTGTTGTCCAGAGTCCTGAACCTTTACAGAAATACTAGGTATGAAATCAGAATACAAATGCATAGCACTGAATCATTCATAAAAAGAAAGCATCTTGCTTAGCAATGACATGTAATTTATAGAGCAGTATTTCTCAATCTTGGCAACTTTAAGATGTGTGGACTTTCATTCCCAGGATTCCCCAGTCAGCCAGACAGAGTAATGCACTTTCATTGTTTTGTTGCCTTTAGAGCAGGGGTGGGTTCTAACTTACCTCGCTGCTGGTTCGCTTCCTGCATGCGCAGTGCAATTTTTTTTTTAAAAAAAAAGCCAAAAAGAAGATGGTGACACATGTACAGTGCCGGAAACTCGGCTTCTGCGCATGCGCAGAAGAAAAAAATAATATTTTTTTTTTAAAAATTAATAATAATAATAAAAAAAAGATGGCGGCACCCACGGACCGGCACTGACCGAACCGGATCCGTGACGTCATCATGATGTCACCAGCGGGTCGCTACCGGTTCGGGTGAACCGGTCCGAACCGGGAGGAACCCACCTCCGCTTTAGAACTACATTGTCCATGCATTGTTGAGTGAAGAGGAAACTTCTCAAATGGACAGGAAAGAAAGGGCTGGGGTGAACACCACATCTCCATCCAACTATATATAGAGGAGGGGAAGCATAAGACTCTCTGGTTACATGGGATCCACACATCCAACAGTGCTCAGGTCAATTCTGCAAGGTTGATTTACAAGAGACAGCTTAATCATTGACTGTTTAAAAAGTTAGGGCTACCAAATCTGAGCTGAAAAAGCTAGCTGACCAGCAGATGGCAGTATAGTGGCTTTTCTTTGCTGCCATTTAATGGTTATCAGAAGTCTGACAGTTCTGGTTTTGAAAGCCCTACCCAGTCTCAGTCTAGAAGGATTGGATTTTTGCGTTCATAGGTCATATTTGAACATCAAGATCATTCTAAGCTAAGCCGGCATGAGAGATGAGAGTAGGCAGCATTCTTCTTGTGTTTGTAACAGCCAGATTGGGGCTAAGATGCCATCCGTTCCAGCTACATAAAAGTCTAATTGGAGAGCCAGAGTTATTCAAGAGTTATTGCAAACATCTGCATAATATGAGATTATAAATGGTGTTCGCATAGTAAACTTTTAAAATAAGAGGCATCATCTTCAGTTTGTCAAAGCAAGAAAATTTATTCAACTTTCCTTCCAACGGGATGGAATGGACTTCATTACAGCTTGAGATAATTCATTCCTGGCTTGTCCTGTATATTTGATGGCAAATGGGGACTATATAATTCAAGAATAGCTTCTTTGTGGCTCTCAATCACACAATTTTATGCAAACTCCAGATCTGCAGATAATTTTCATTCTGGCACTAAGGAAAGAGGGAGGGAGGAATCTTGGGTGCCAGTAAAAATGATTTTATTGGACCCCAGCTTGTTTTGAAAATGAATTCCTTTCTCAAGGGTACTCTAACAGCAAAATAATACCAAAGAAAGCATTAATATATAAAAAGGCTGACAATATGCATACAAAAATAATATTAAAATTAGCTATTCTCCCTATGTATACTCTGGCTGATTCAGTAAGTGTCTGAAATAGGATTGCTTCCAGTCATTAATACAAACAAACATATTAATAAAAAAGCAAGTTCTATATTGTCTTAGTTTACTTACCATTGACAAGAAAATAATAAATGTTCCTTCTTCTTCATTTCCCTACTTAATTGCCCATCCTCTTTTTGCAAAATACTAGTACTGGCAAACACTGGGCAAAAAAAGAATAGCAAGTTATTCTAGTAGCTAGTCAGTTACCGGTTATGCCATCACTGGGGGCCTGCTGAGCAATAGTTGATGGATCTAAGTTGTTCAATTCTGATTTAGGCCACCAAGCCACTGAAAAGGAAAGGCCCACGTGGGCCTTCTTTCCAAAACTGGGAATTGGTTTCCAGCACAAAAAAATAATAGAACAAATCATAGAACAGCCACACCCCCTCCCCCAAGAAGGGGCTAAACATCTGAAAGTGCCTCTGAATTTTGGTACCTGATTGGTATGTTGTTGTTTTTTAGTTCACTGCAATTTCAAATGTTTCTCAGCTAATTAGAGGGAAGCCGCTATCTTCAACTATCCTTTACAGGTAGTCCTCGACGTACGGCCACAATTGAGCCCGACGTTTCCATTGCAAATCAAGATGGTTGTGAAGTGAAATTTGCCCCATTTTGTGATGTTTCTTGCACAGTTGTTAAGTGAATCACTGCGGTTGTTAAGTTAGTAACATGATTGTTTAAGTGAATCTGCCTCCCCTCATTGACTTTGCTTGTCAGGAGGTCACAAAAAGTGATCACATGACCTTGGGATACAGCAATGGTCATAAATATGAACCAGTTGCCAAGCATCCAAATTTTGATCATGTTACCATGAGGATGCTGCAATGGTTGTAAGTGTGAAAATGGTCATAAGTCACTTTTTTCAGTACCGTTGTAACTTTGAACGGTCATTAAACAAATGTTGTAAATCAAGGACTATCTCTACTGTATGTTTTTGCTTTGTACTCGGGTTTTGTTTTGTTTTGTTTTTTTGCCTTCAAGTCAGATTCAAGGCAGCATTTGCTATCGAATTCTTCCCAGAGCTAAGGTGGAGCAACTGGCCAAGTCACTCCACTGGTTTCTGTGTTTAAAATAAAAATTAGAACTCAAGTTTCTGTGCTCCTAATCCGGTTCCTTAGACAAAATTCTTGCTTCAAACGCTCTACTATCATCCCAGTGCCGAAGAAGCCCACTATCAAGGAACTGAACGGCTACAGACCAGTTGCTCTAACATCTGTAGTTATGAAAACCTTTGAAAGGCTAGTACTGTCCCACTTGAAAACATCACAGATCCACTGTTAGACCCCCTGCAATTTGCATACCGAGCAAACAGATCAACAGATGATGCTGTTAATATGGCTCTGCACTACATCCTACAACATCTTGAATCTCCAAAGACCTACGCAAGGGTCCTCTTTGTAGACTTTAGTTCAAACAGACCAGTTGCTCTAACATCTGTAGTTATGAAAACCTTTGAAAGGCTAGTACTGTCCCACTTGAAAACATCACAGATCCACTGTTAGACCCCCTGCAATTTGCATACCGAGCAAACAGATCAACAGATGATGCTGTTAATATGGCTCTGCACTACATCCTACAACATCTTGAATCTCCAAAGACCTATGCAAGGGTCCTCTTTGTAGACATGTAGTTCAGCATTCAATACCATCATTCCAGACACTCTTCTAACTAAGCTGAACCAGCTAGCGGTACCTGAACACACTTGTAAGTGGATCATAAGTGTCACTATGTTCATTTTAATTTGTCAGCAGGACTCTTATTCTGAAATGACACTGTATACTGATACGAAGTTCTCACGTGATACCTGTACTGCGCATGTGTTAATCTTTCCTTTGTTCTTTTTGTTCTTCACCATGTAGACACAGACTTAGGTGTTCTTATTTTTGTTATGCAAATATATTACTTTTATTCTCTCCTGGACTCCGGTCTTATTCATGAGGATTGAGGGCAGGGAAACAAGATTCATTTCACCTCTAATTATTTTTTTCTCCACCACACTGCCATCTATTGCTTAGA
>QLTV01002925.1:2743757-2784946 GCA_003457575.1 Thermophis baileyi | reverse complement strand
ATAGATGATAGATGATAGATGATAGATGATAGATAGATAGATAGATAGATAGATAGATAGATAGATAGATAGATAGATAGATAAGAGAGAGAGAGAGAGAGAGAGAGAGAGAGACAGAGACAGAGACAGAGACAGAGACAGAGACAGAGATAGAGAGACAGAGAGAGATGATGGATGGATGGATGGATGGATGGATAGATAGATAGATAGATAGATAGATAGATAGATAGATAGATATCTCAGAGTGCCATAAAATAAGTAAAAATGATAGAGCAATATTAAGAATTGACATAGACAAACAGTTACTGAGACCCCAAGCTTGAATAAATAACTAAGTTTTCATTTTATATTTGGGGCCATAGCATAGAAGTCTGTGTCTTTCATCTTCTCACAATGTGACCCTCCCAATGGTAGAACTCAGGAGAATCCCCTTAACTGTGCTTACTATTTGCACTAGAGGTTTACAACAGAGGTATTGTTGGAGGGAATAGAAAAAGTCAAGGTAGTAGCCATGACCACACAATTGAAGCCTCACTCTTTTGGTGTGTGTTGTAATGTTTCTGATTTAGATGTAAACAAGCAATGGGGCTTCAGTTGCATGGTCACAGCCAGCATCTTGACTTTTTCAACTACCACTGTATGCCCCTGATTTAGCACCATTACTATCCATTTCATAACATATAATGGATATTACAAGATGTCTACTATCTTCTCCCAGCAGCTTTGAAGAATTGATTTTATATCCAAACAATGTTAATTGTATGCGTGTCCTTGGATATGGATATGTGTGTACCTCTAAATCAGTGTTGGCTCCAGGCAACTACACGGACAAGTCCCTGCAGTTTTCTTGGCAACATTTCTTGGCAGTGGTTTGCCATTGCCTCCTTCCTTGGGCTAAGAGAGAATGACTGGCCCAAAGCTGGCTTTGTGCTTAAGACAAGACTAGAATTGAATCTCCCAATTTCTAGCTCAGTACACTTTAACTAGTACACCGAATTGACTCTCATTTTAATATTAAATAAATATTAAAAATAAATATTTGTGATCAAGATGTTTTTAAAGCACACAGAAGTAGCAGCAGAAGATAAAATTAATATCACACTGCTGTTCTGCAAACTACCCAATTATATAGAATCATTAGATATATTTATGAACAGTCACAAATTTTTATGAAAGCACAGAATTTTTCAACTGAGATGCCATAACTGAAAAGGCCCTCTTTATGGTTGATGTGTGACACATTTCATTTAGCATGACATCTGGTCAAGGATTTAGTAAAAAAGGACTGGTAGAAAACCAAGGTAGCTATGTGTGGTGATCCTTCATATCATCTGAATATAACTTAAAAATTAATTTGCCAACACTTTGAAATCAGCCCAGAAAAGACCTAGGATCAGAGGTGGGTTCCTCCCAGTTTGGACCGGTTCTCCCGAACCGGTAGCGACCAGCTGATGATGTCACGATGACGTCACGGATCCGGTTCAGTCGGTGCCGGTCCGTGGGTGCCGCCATCTTTTTTTTAAAAAAAAAATTTAATATTTTTTTTGAAAAAATGTTTTTTCCTCTTCTGCGCATGTGCAGAAGCCGGGTTTCCGGCACTGCGCATGCATCACCATCTTGGTTTCAGCTTTTTTTTTTTAAAAAAATATTATTTTATTTTTCTGCACTGCGCATGCACGCGTGCGCGCCCACGAGGTGCACCCACGTGGCACGGGAGGAAGCAAACCGGCAGTGAGGTAAGTTAGAACCCACCCCTGCCTAGGATCCTATACACAGGTGAAGCCATGGACATACTATAATAAAACTATTTGGCTTCAGTAAACAAGCTCTATAAAATACTTTGGTAAGAAAGTTTTACCACTGTGGTAAAATATATTGGGCTATTTCTGCCTCTCTAGAACATGCTCATGAAACCAAGTTTAACTACTGAAACTTTAATCGTGTTTACTTACCTGTTGTTGAAATGGTTTTGAATTCTGAGCTTCAAAAGATGGTTTTTTGATAGAGTGAATATAAGATAAGGATTTATCTCCACAGGGTGCGGTAACACAATACAAATTTAGTGGTTTCAGTTCCTTAAATAATGAACAGGAAGTTTTAAAAAAAGAGAATTAAAGAAAAATCAATTTTCATTCTGTAAAATCAGTACGAATACTAACATCCTTTTAACGGGGAAAAAAAAAAGGATGAAAGATCATGACCATGGCAAGAGTATAGGCTGAGCTTTGTGGTTGGGGGAGTCCCAGCTCTTTTTTCCCACAAATTGACACATTCTCCTGCATTATACAAAAACTATTAGTGTCATATTTGATAGAGAAGAATTGAAAGAACTGATGGCCTGGGTCATCATGAGATAGATGTATGAATGAGGGAAGAATGTTTTTTAACAAAAGATTTATCCAGTCTTTTGTCATGTCCAACATGCATCTCTGTCCATCTATGGCAATAATAGCACAATAACAACCACTTAATTGATAACTTGTCCATACTCTACTACTAAGCAATTGCCTTATTCCTGCTCATGCAATCTTCCTCAGTCTAGTCTGCTCAGGGTGGAATTTTGGGAACAACTATCCCAAGTAGGGACAGGCAACAGCGGCAGCATTTATCATGAGACATGATGATTAGACATGATGACATGAAAATGACATGAAAATGATGGTATGTATATCATGACATCATTATGCTCATGAAACAATAATATCACAAGATCGTATGGAAGACCATAGTTCAGGGGTGTCAAACTCGATTTCATTGAGGGCTGCATCAAGGTTGTGTTTCACCTTGGGGGGCTGGGAGGGGCATGGTCAGGGTGGGCATGGCCAACTCGACATCACTTGTCAAGGCTCTGTTTTCAGTTATGACGGCCTCCTGCAGCCCTCTGCCAGCAAAGGGCTGCAGAAGGCCATTGCCACCAAAAACGGAGCCCGGGCGGGCTGCCCATGGCCTCCCAAGGCTCCGTTTTTGCTAGCAGTGGGCTGTAGGAGGCCATCACGGCCAAAAACAGAGCCTGGGCCACATGCGGCCCTCCTGACCTCAGTTTTCTCTAGCAGAGGCACTGCAGGACTGTCCTTTGCTGTTTCCAGGGCGGCCCCGCAGGCCAGATCTAAGCACCCCACAGGCCAGATCCGTGGGCCAGATCTAAAGCACCCCATGGGCAGGATCCGGCCCGCAGGCCTTGAGTTTGACACCCCTGCCATAGTTGCTTCATTCCATGTCCTTATTTACTCTCATGCTATCTCTGTGGTCACCCATTGAAGTAGTAGTGGGTTCTAAAACCCTTTACTACAGGTTCGTGTGCACGCTCACTCGTGCGCGCACATGATGCTTCTGCGCAGAAGTGTCCCAGGCAGGTGGGCGGAGCCTCCTGCCGCCGCCACTACCAGCTCTAAGAACCTGGCCGAACCGGGAGCAACCCACCGCTGCATTGAAGGCCACCTATGAAAGGTTGGTCTATTAGTAGGGCTGATCCCGAGACTGTTTCCCATCTGTAACTGAATGAGAAAATGAAGGGACTATAACAGTTGTAACAACTTACTTTGTTGTCCACAGATCTGATAACATTTGTCTCTGTTTGTTTGGATGTATATTTTTCCATTCCATCTTTGTTCTGAGAGTCAACATTCACACCATTATTGATTTGCTGACCAGGTGGCTTATTGCGGTCTGGAAATTTTCCATTTCTCTGTCTTATATTACACAGAGGTAAACTTTGGAGCATGGACTGTGCCTCAGGTTTCGCAATCTCCTTTGCTTTCCTGTGGGTGGGAAGTATTCAATATATATTTTGGCACCAAGATGTAACTACTTTATCTTTACTCAATTTACATCCGGATCCTGCCGGTTTAACAACCGGTTTGGTGATCACATGCCTTGCGCTGTGCGTGCGTGCATGCGTGCACAATTTTACAAAAACTTACCTTCCACGTTACTGCTGGGGAGAAACACAGCTGAGGTGCGGCAATCCGCTCTGCCATGCGAATCAGCTGAGAAGATATAGGTCAGTAAAGCGCAGGGTTGGGCGGGCGAGCCCACCTGATTGTCGGAGCGAACTGGTTCACTCCCAGCTGATCGCCGGAGCATCCGGTTCGCTCGAACTGGTCCGAACCGGTAGAATCCCACCCCTGTTTACGTCCAAAATATTTCTTTTATGAAACATTTGTTTATTAGGCAGAAATGAAGTAGTATAATCAATGGATGTACTCCCAAAAGGCAAACTAATCATATCTATAACTGTTGCTGAACCACTAAGGGGCATGTGGTGTCATCAACAGGAAGCATATGACTAGATTTTGAGCTCATGGTGATAACAGCAGTCTTGTTTTATGCCTTCCAATAAGCAGAGAAAATATAGGATTGATAAATGAATGAATGCTAGAATGAATATTTGAAATAGAGGTTCTCCTCTAGTTATCAATCAGTTGATAAGGAATAATAACCAATAGTATTTAAAAATTCTAGTTGTTTTAACCATTTAGTTGCGTCCGACTCTTGGTGACTTTATAGGCAAGTGCTCTCCATGGTACCCTGTCAATTTAACAATAGGATATGATTAATAGTAAGTGGTGGAGGAAAAACCTTATCCATCAATGTTCTCGTCTATTTCTTCCTTTTGTGTGATTTCAGATCTTACACATTACGGATGCTTCCTGCACTTGTTAAATCTAGACCTCTGTACCATTATCTTACAGTGATTCTATTATATTTTGTTGAAAGACAAATGTTAAGGAAATGTTATCTCCCTTTTCTGTGAGATGTATGCAAAGTACAAGGAAAATACTGTTGTTTAGAAGGAATGGGGAAGTGGTTGGTCCATCACAGTTTCTCATTATGACATCCATAAGAAGCATTTGCCCTGTAATAGAAAACTTCAGTTGAAGTTAAGCCATCAAACAAGATACCAAAGAAATGAAGTTTTGGCTCATTCAATCAGTCTGAATAGAAACAAAATGGCATGGTGAAAAAGGAGAATAAACCTCTCCTGTACAAAGTCTTTGATGAAAATTACAAAGAAGTTATATTTGCAGAGTTACACCAGGTGCACTTCCTTTAAACCTGGAAGTCTTTGAAAATTACAAAGAAGTTATTCTATATAATTTATAGAATTGTGTACATAAGTGGCTTCAAGGCTGAAACAGTGGAAAGGGAGATGAAATAATGTGAACTAAAAGAATTCAGAGATTGTCCTGTTTAACGATCCCTGGTTAATAGAAGGCAGGTTTGTATGAATCCAACACAATTTTAGTTCTTACAAGCGTGTCTGAACACCCAGAGAATATTTATCTTGGACCAGCAATAGAATAGAATAGAATAGAATAGAATAGAATAGAATAGAATAGAATAGAATAGAATAGAATAGAATAGAATAGAATAGAATAGAATAGAATAGAATAGAATAGAATTCTTTATTGGCCAAGTGTGATTGGACACACAAGGAATTTGTCTTTGGTGCATATCCTCTCAGTGTACATAAAAAGAAAAAAAATACATTCATCAAGAATCATAAGATACAACACTTAGTGATAGTCATAGGTTACTAATAAGCAATCAAATCATACTAGGAAACAAATAAAACAATATAAATCATAAAGATACAAGCAACATGGCATTAAATATGAATAAATATATAAATAAACAAGTTAAATATTGTGTTAAAAGCATCTAGGACAGTGGTCCCCAACCTTTCCAGCTCGGCAGATTGGTGGAGGTGGCGGGAGCAGGGGAAGAGGGGATGGCTTCTCGTGCTTGCATATGTGTGCACGCACACCCGCCCACCACTTCCACGACTTGGTATGCAAGTCTGCATTTATAAATGACATAACAATAAAAAAACAATTTATCGTCCTTCCTGGACATTTAAAAATAACTCAAAACTGAGGTAAAACTATTTGAGCCCTTTAATTTGTGTAATATTATGTGATCTTCCTGCAATGGATTAAAAAAATGAAATGTTTCCCTATTCTCTTAAATGTCCTGATGCTGATAATAATAATAATAATTTAATGCCAAGTATCAGCATTTATTGCATTTTAATTGCAATATATGTTTTGTGGCATCTTTGATATTTTAATTAAAGACATAATGCTATGAATTCTAATCAAAATTACATTTCCCTGAGATCATACCGTACTTACCCATCACTTTTCTCTACAAGGCATCGGACATATTTGCTCCCAATTATCTTTATTACAGTCTCGTAATTTGCATCAAATCCATAAGGTAGGTTTCTTACTGAAGCCATTACCAGTTCTGTCTTGCTCTCCCCAAAAGATCACTTTCCTGTAATTTCCCTGGATAAATTTATTTCTTTAAAAATGGAAACTGAAAGTGGGTAGATGGGTCCTGCAAATATTTTAGGAATATATGAGTATCAATTAACTCAGTAATGAAATAACAAAAACTTTGCTGAATTATAAATTAAATGCCTTGTTTAAAAGGAGCCCCGGAAAGTAAATTAAGTGTGAACAAATGTAAAAGGCTATATTTTTCATATTCATACATTTATCCTGAAAAAAATTCCCACACAACTGGCCCAATTCCAGCACAATAGCAAGATTAGTTGATAATTTGAGATTTATATTGGGTCCATATTGGGATTCAGCTTGAGAAGCAACCAACCTACAGGTTGCTATGTAATTGGTATTAGATTTTCATAATAGCTATTGGTTCTGCATCTAAAGAAATTGCTGCTGCACAGTGTAGTCCTATGATACTCCAAGAAGCTGCAAGCACTCTTAAATTCAGTGGAACTTTCTCTTAGTGAAACCTCTACAGCAGTGGTGAAATCCAATTTTTTTTACTACCAGTTCTGTGGGCGTGGCTTGGTGGGTGTGGTGTGGCTTGGTGGGTGTGGCTTGGTGGGCGTGGCAGGGGAAGGATACTGCAAAATCTCCATTCCCACCCCACTCCAGGGGAAGGATACTGCAAAATCTCCATTCCCACCCCACTCTGGGGCCAGCCAGAGGTGGTATTTGCCGGTTCTCCGAACTACTCAAAATTTCCGCTACCGGTTCTTCGAACTACTCAAAATTTCCGCTACCAGTTCTCCAGAACCTGTCAGAACCTGCTGGATTTCACCCCTGCTCTACAAGATTGTAACTTTAGAGGATTCCCCAGTCTTAATATTTAAATATTATAACTGCAAATGTGAGATGGGAAAATAATTTCCTTCTAAATACCTTTTGTCATTAATTAACAGTCTGAAAAAATCACTCCCTTTTTACTTTTCAAATTAGTAGCGTTTGCAGCAGTTAATAACATAACAAAACTATGGAGCAAGTTATCATCCCCAATTTTTTCAGCTCATTGACTCCTTCATAAAATTTCAGATTGTTCACCCAATCCCAATAATTTATTATAGGAAAATAATTTAACTTTAGCTAATTATGCTATGAACAATAACTACAACAATAATAGAGACAGCTCCAGGCTGCTTTCACTGATGCCTGACCATCCACCCCCTGTCTTGCCACTAGCTCTGCAGAGACAACAAAAGATTAACTGATCCCAATTGTCCTTCTATCAGTTATGGACCACCTATGGACTCCAGACATTTACAGATCCCCCTTTGACCCCCATACATTTATCGCTCCCTTGGGTAATCCCATCGACCATTGTGGATTGATATTGACCACTTTGAGGAACCAGCTCCAGAGACTTCATGGTAGAAAAATACTACAAACCCAGGCTGTCTTGGGTTGTATTTCTTGGCAAAGGTTTTCCAGAAAACCCTTAAAAAGTCCAGGAAATGTCTCCAGAACTCCTAACTTCTTCTTATAATGCTGGAGAAAACTTGAAGTACTATATTTTTTCTTTTTCCCCTCATAATGACATTGCTTTACTATAGTTAGATTTCTCTCCCTTCCCCCGATACTACAGCTAGATTAGTACAATGTTTTCATGCTGGACAGTTCCATGGAAATAACCAATTAGAATTTACTAAAATACCTAAAGTCTTTGAGATGAACTCAGTTCCTATTGACTTCATGGACATACCTAACTCCATGTAGCTTTCTTGACATCAGTATTAATTGGTTTGCCATTGCCTTCTGTTAACTTCTCAATCCAGGTTCCAGTATTTCCTTGAAGACTCCTGTCCATGAAACAATCAGATCTAACCCCACTTTCCCCTTTCAAGATTAGTTCACAAGGATCCAGTTATCTCATTTTGAATGGCCTAATTGCATCCTCACAGAGATTTAACTTTCCCTAAGTACGAGATAGCTTTTAAAGAAAGTTTGTCATTTGTTCCCTTAAGATCACACTCAGCAAAAAGAAACAACACTCTGGCCTTAAGCATATGTTTTCCTTTCTCCCTCTCGGGTTTTGAGACACCCACCTCTGTGCAGTCTTCAAAGGCAACAGGCAATCAGCCACCATAAATGAACTGCTTTTCACAATCACCATAGCAAGGAAGCTGCTGTTACTAAGGACGCAGTGTGTTGTTGCTGGGCTGGGCAGAGCTTGTCATTCCATAGTCAATGCAGTGAGAGGCATGCATTTCAAATAATTAGATTAGCAGACTGTAGGCCTAGTGCATGCAATACCAAAGGGCTCAAAAGGGAAATGATTTTTTTTTTGCCTATCCACATGGTTGGCAAGCAAAATCTTTCTCCACAACTCACAGATTGCAAAGGTTTAAAACAACAACAAAAAGCAGAGTCTGAATGGTGTGGGCAAATCAAGAACAGTTCATCCCAATGAATGTAGCCTTTACCCCAATCCTTAAACCACAATGCTCAGATGACGAACTAATGCAGTAAAGATCAGTATTATTTTTTTGAATATATTAGCCGTCCGACTCTAATGGACTCTGGGCAGCTAATAAATGGTCTTCTTGGTCCAAACAGATTAGATCAAATGTTGCCATCCTTACATTATTGATACATCAAAAGTGAGCTCTAAGGTTTTAATGGAACTGAATTCAGAATTACATAACTACTAATAGTTGATAGGTTTGTGGAGATTGGTTAGAATTTAGAAAGGCTAAATAAAAAGGGTTGGGAAGAGTGCTATATCCATTATGAAGCAAAAAGTTTAGAAGTACACAAAAAAGATTTGATGTGGGACATAGTTAAGTCCTAGCTTAACTATTTTAAAAATGGATGGAATTGTCTGTTAATGCCAGTTCTATGATAATTGTAGGCAGATTGAGCTTTATATAGCAATAGCAATAGCACTTAGACTTATATACCACTTTACAGTGTTTTACAGCCCTCTCTAAGCAGTTTACAGAGTCAGCATATTGCACCCAACAATTTGGGTCCTCATTTTACCCACCTTGGAAGGATGGAAGGCTGAGTCAATCTTGAGCCTTTTGGGATTTGAACTGCCAAATTGCAGGCAGCCGACAGTCAGCAGAAGTAGCCTGCAGTACTGCACTCTAACCACTGCACCACCGAGGCTCTATACCAACAAAAATAACAGGCATGAGTGTTATCAATGTTTATGTTCTAGAAATTATATTATGTATATCATGTATGTGAGTTTTCCCCCTCAATTTTATCCTCAAAACTGTGAGGTAAATTAGGCTGAGTGAGTACCCCCAATGAATCTGATGATTTAATGGGGATTTGTTCAGCATTTTAAGCCCTGGACACCAGTGACTGGTACCAATAAAGGAGAATATTTAGCTCAAGGTTGAAATAAGAGGTCCTTGGTGCTCTCTGAGCTTGGTTGTTTTCTTGCAGACATTTCATTACCCAAACTAGGTAACATCATCAGACTAGCATGGTGATGTTACCTAGCTGGGTAATGAAACATCTGCAAGAAAATAACAAAGTTAGTTTCTGAAAAGTACTAAGGATTCATACAACTGAATTGGGCATCTTCAGGATTTTTAAAATCAAGATATGGACTCTCATCATTATTAAATTGTATTTTAAAAAATAAACAAAATGGATGCTTATCCTGCAATAGATTCAAACCATGGTTCATTCCAGGATACCTGACTCCTTATATATGAAGGGAAAGAGTCAGCAGGAGTCCTCTTGTTACTTATTGCCAGTAATTTCCACCCATTATTCGCAGCCCACCACCATCTTCAGAAAACTTGGCAAACCTACCAGGCTGCATGTCAAGGAGAATCAGTGCTTTCCTATCATCACAGCACGGATTTTATATCTCCTAAACTACTCTGCAATCTGTACTTTTTAACCTCACAAATTTAAGATTGTACCTTAACATTTGGGGGAAACAGATGGCTCCTGCAGACTGCCAACCTGTTGTTAAAAAGCATCTTCCAAGAATTGTTTTCTACCCATAGTCACTTAGCGTAATTAACCTTTCATGTTGATTTAATAAACAGGAGCAAACATTTGCCATATCATATTAATAAAGAGAGCCATTTAAAGATGCACACAGGGTTTTTTTGTTTTATTTTCATTCTGGGAAATGCCATCATTCTTTTGTTTGTTCTTGAAGCTTGAAAAAAATTATTCACGATACAGGTCACCTAATGTTGCAAGTACTGCCAGTACTAATTGATGTACACAAGAAAAAAAAAGTTAACATTGTTTTGCTTCTTTAAAAAAAAATCTGAGAAATCTTAAGGCAGTGTAGAAACAATGATGATCGTTTCATTTATAAAGGGTTCTGGACTTCCTTCCTGGAGGCATATTTGAATCACAACTGGATACTGTACTGAAACCAAACCCCAGAAATCTTCATGGATTCTTATAAGTGAGAATAAAAGGTATATTCATTTAAAAGGTGTGTGGTGTGTATGTCAAGAGAATGTTTCATCACCACTTCCAAAGCTTGATGCTCTGTGTTAATTCAGAGTGTCAGGAAAAAAAGAGGGGGAAAAAATCTAACTCTTTCTATCTGTCTATCCATCAATCATCTATCTATCCATCATTTATCCATCCATCTATCATTTATCTATCCATCCATCTGTCCATCTATCATCTAGCAATCATCTATATATCTATCTATCATCTATCTAAATCTATCTATCTATCTATCTATCTATCTATCTATCTATCTATCTATCTATCTATCTATCTATCTATCTATCTATCTATCTATCTATCTATCTATCTATCATCTATTATCTATCTATCTATCTATCTATCTATCTATCTATCTATCTATCATCTATCTATTTATCTATTTATCTATCATCATCTATCTATCTCATCTATCTATCTCTATTGGTGATGGGCATTGTTGACTAATGTTAAATGCAGTGCATTATTGTTTTATATTTTATGATTTCACTAATGCAGGAAAGAAAGAACTTCAAGAAGCTGGAATGAATGAAAAGTATTGTTCCATCTGTTCAAACACTGATTGGTATTTTGGGTGCCCCGGGACTTTCTCCATGGTCCCACTTCAAAAGATAGTGCCTGCTTTTTAACACCTGATTCAAATAAATTGTCATCAGTGGTGGGTTGCTGCTGGTTCGGACCGGTTCTCCTGTACCAGTGGCGGAAATTTGCACCCGCTCACCAAACCGGCAGCAATGGCCAGCTGTCCACGCCCCCGAACCGGTTTTCCGGTTGCTGCTGCTGGCAAAGAACCCTCTGCGCATGCACAGAGGCTTCTGCGCATGCGCAGAAGGTCATTTCTGTGACATGACATAGGCGCATGTGCGAGCAAAGCAAGCGCACGCGCACAAAACACGCACTTCTGTCACAATGTGAACCGGTAGCAGGGGTGAAATGCTCCCGGTTCGCTCGTGCCTGTCGGTCGCCGTAGAGCCGGTCGCCAAGGTAGAATGAGGCTCTGCCCACCCGCCCAGACGCTGGCGTATGGGTCTTTTACCCTCTGCACATACACAGAACGCTTTGTGCATGCTCAGAGGATAAAAGAACCCAAATGACGGCGTCCAGGTGGGTGGGCGGAGCCTCGCGCTACCTTGGCGACCGGCTTTACGGCGACCGACAGGCACGAGCGAACCGGGAGCATTTCACCCCTGACCGGTAGGGAAGGTAATGGAACCCATCCCTGATCTATCTCTATCTCTATCTCTATCTCTATCTCTATCTCTATCTCTATCTCTATCTCTATCTCTATCTCTATCTCTATCTCTATCTCTATCTCTATCTCTATCTCTATCTCTATCTCTATCTCTATCTCTATCTCTATCTCTATCTCTATCTATCTATATCACACACCTATATAGATGGTTGAGAAATGTGATATGATTTTTAAGTAATTCATACTTTGAAAAATTATACAAAAATTTAAATAGGCATAAAACTTTGCAATGAAATGTGCAATACAAAACATGTAAAAACACATCTATAAAGTGATGCTATTTCCTAGTTACATTACATTAGTACACAAATTTCTTTTTTTACTTTTTAAGCACTAACATCTTCTAATTAAACTGAGGAATCTCAGCCAGGCAGTTTGACCTTAAGAGAATCCATTGAAAGAAATGATTGACTTTTAAACATTTAAGTTACCCAAAAGTGCTGCATAAAGGGATACAGATACTTCAGAACTGGGGCTGAGGCTATTAATAATTGCAAAAATTAAAACAAAAAAAACACCTACAGTTAAATGAAATTAAAACCAAATAAAAATTGATTATTTTTGAGCATTTATATGTGAGAAGGAAATATCCAGGATAACAGAAGAAGAGAAGATACCATAAGTACCTTCTAGTGTCTTTTTCAAGAAAAAAACAGAAAGATATTTAAAACTTATTTAAACTTCTATTGAAGAAAGTTATTTTCAATAACGTTCAAATTGTACTGCCAATAAAGGTACTTAACAGCACATCTGTTGGTAAGTATAAAATTGACACCACATCTGTTTATTGGCATGTGTGTAGCATGTTGGTAGAACATTTGGAAGATTGCGGTAAAATTAAGAATTTAATTACTTAATTTTTTCACATTCTGTAGCTGTGAAATTGCATTTAAAATTTACGCTACATTGGCCAACTAGAAGTGTGAATTTTTAATGTTTTTTTAAAAAATTACAGAATTTTAGCATCCTACTTTTGTTGTTTAGAGAGAGAAAAAAATATTTTTTCCTTGATTAGTTGCTTTCAAACTTCTAGTCATATATAGGTAAGCAGTTCTCGCTTAACGATGGTAATGGGGACTGACAGTTGCATTGTTAAGCAATGCAGTCATTCAGTGTGATGTCATGTGACCACACCGATTTCCAATTCCAGTTGCAACAGTTCCAGTTGCTATCATTAGGTGAATCCTGAAAGGTTCCAGCGTCCTGGAGTCACATAACTGACATTTGTGTCTTCCTGCTAGCTTCCCCATTGTTGGAAGTCAGGAGTGAAGATTACAAATGGTGATCATGGGATTGCGGGTTGCCAAGTGCCCGAATCATGATCACATGACTGCAAGCATGCTGGTTGGAACCAGGGGTGGGTTCTAACTTACCTCGCTGCTGGTTCGCTTCCTCCCGCGCCGTGTGGGCGCGTGCATGTTGCAGTGCTGCACGCGCATGCGCAATGTTGAAAATCCAGCTGTTGTGGTCCACCAGCGTCCCGTGCCGGTGCTCAGGGATCCCGAGGATGATGAGGCGGTTGTGGCACGGTACCATCGGCCTGTGCACCTGGCGCCCGAGTCAGAGAGTGAGGGGGACTCAGTGCCAGAGGATGACAGCCAACCAGGGCCTTCTGCACCTCCTCAGTGGGAGCTGAATGACTCAGGAGAAGAGGAGGAGCCTCTGCTTGATGCTAGGGCATGGCTTCAGCACGCTGAAGCCGACTGCTGGAAACACCATTTTACATTCTTGCTGCTCTTGCGACTTCTACGGCTTGGAATTCTGGATTCTCCTTTTGTTGAATTTAATTCATCCCGGGCTTTTTGCCAACGTCAGGGAGGCACTGATAACAGAGGACCTAATTGGGTATTTACTTTGGGGGTTTGTCGTCTGGCCAGCTTTCTGCCGGATTTTTTGGCACGCCGGACTTTCTTATGCTTTAATGATTTTTAACCTCTAGTTACTAAGGAGTTTATTAGTACTAAAGAATATTATTGACAAAGTGTGTGTGTGCGTCATTTTCCATAGGGTGTGCCATGCTAGGACACAACACCAGCTTCTGTGCATGCGCAGAAGCAAAAAACATCTTCTGTGCATGCACAGAAGCAAAAAACAAGATGGCGGCACCTATGGCGGCGTCGAGAGAGCCGGTTCGGGGGCATGTCCAGCCGGCCATCGCTGCTGGTTCAGCGAGCATGGGGAAATTCCCGCTACCTTTTCTAAAGAATCGGTCCGAACCGGCAGGAACCCACCTCTGGTTGGAACTATGAAGAACAATCATAAGACCCCTCGTTCAGTGCTGTTGTAATTTTGAATGGTCATTGAACAATGCTGAACGGGGACTACCTGTACTTGAAAACACAGATTATATTGAAATAGAGTAGAACCTCTACAAACAACTTTTTCAGTTGAATTCTTAATAAAATTTTATAGATAAACAGTGAAACCTGCTTCATTTAATATTATGTTCTGTCCAAATGCTGGCTTCCCAGTTTGACCCTATGTCATGCCCTCAGATATAATTTGTGTATATACTGTTGTTATTCTCTGGCCCCATCTAGTGGCCGGGGCCAAGTACCAATCTGTATTGTTTGGAAGCTGTCCCGGCCCTTTAACGGTCATCTACCCATAAACCCTGACTCCCAAAACAAGTGCATCCTGGGAAGCCACACTCGATTTCCTTTAGCATTCAGAAGGAAACAGAAACACCAGGAAGAATCCAGCCTAATCTGTGGCAGATGTTCAACTGAGGACAAAAATCCACATCCCATACACACAGCAGCGCTGGTGAGATTTAGATTTAGATTTATCTGTATTTGTTAATTGTTATGCTCACCAGTAACTCAACACTGCTTATTTTGTATTTGGGTTCTTATTGTATGTATTTCTATTTTCCCAGTTTCACCCATCCTGTTCCTTTAATGAAGCATCCAGATCTATGCACATGGTCTGTTCTATTGGAGGATAGATGGATGTCAACCTGCACACAGAGTAACGTGTAGTGAGGACAGAACACTAATGTTCAACACTATCTTCTTCAGACTTCTCCAACAGATGTTCTCTGAGTATGTTGGAACTACTTCTCTCAGAGTGTGCCTGTCCCAGGGCATGTGCCTGGTTGTCCCCAAGTAGGTAGAGGAGGTATGGTTTGGGGAATACTGATCCATTGCTTTTGCTGAAAGAAGAAGTTTCTGAGAGCAACACTGACAATGTTTTTGTGCAAGTTAATTTGAGAGATAGCTGCCTTTTCTTCACACAAGGGGGAAGTATTTGTTCAATTGCTGAATGAGATCATTTGTTTTAAATGTAAATGTGTTGTGTAATAAAATCAAGTCCTATTTTATATCTGTTTACTATTCTGTTGGTTGGGGATTTAAATTGCATAGTAGACCCCTTTTATATTTTGGCTGAACTGAAAATAAACTGGTTTGTGTAATAAGGATTTCCATGACAAGTCATACATAAACTATCTAGTTTTTCGCTTCACAAAAATCTTGTGAGACTTCACTGAAACTTATTAGACTTATTCTCCTGTGAAAAAATCACAAGATTTTGGAGAAAAGATTGCTGACTCAAGGATCAGAGGAGTTGGACAAGTAGTGAAAATTTTTGCATATGTTGATCAAGAAAAAAAAAAGGTTATGGAATTAAACAGTTTGCAATTCAAGGATTTCTTTTTCTCAGCCTAAATAAAAAAAAAAAGCCAAGGTTTTTAGAGATTTAGAATGTTCTGAACCTGTCCTAAGAAATTTTTTGATTTGAAGTGTAATGTCTGTGTGTTCAAAGAATAGGGGGAAAAACTTTTACAGAAATGAGCCATAGCAGTAATGGAAGATTTCAACTATTCTGACATCTGGCACGTATATTTTTAAAATATATTTTTTTAGTTCCTTGCTGACAAGTTCAAGTCTCTGCACGTGAAGGAAAAAGCAAACAAATTCCTTTTCCTGGATTTAATCCTGACCAACAGCGAAGAACTGGCTGATGACTGAAAAAAATGGGGGTATGTTTTCATTTTAATCTGGACTGCATGATTTTAATTTATCCACTAAAAATTGCTATTAGTCTCTTTGTCTTCTTTAAATTTACCAAATTAACTTAACATTTTACTTTTTAAAAAGCCGCTTTAAAGTGATGGAATAAAACAGTTGCTGTTTTAGTTGCTTTTTTGTTTTGTTTTGTTTTGTTTTTTTAAAGGCCACATCCTCTCTCTTTCCTGTTTAAATCTAATAAAAATTGTTTAAAGCTGCATGGTTATTTCCTTGTATGAAAAACAGTTGAACAAAACAAAAATGTTTTTCAATTCTTACAAGGCACTGTAAACAGTATAAAAGTCTAATTGAGGAAATATACAGTTTCAGGCCTCCATTTGCTTTCTATTCTTTCCGGGCAAAATGTTTGCCAACATATTTTGTTTCAATTTAGTGGTAATGATCCTCCAGGGCTTTCTGGGCAAGGTCAGTCCAGCTTCATGCTGGAACAAGGAGTCTATTAACAAGTGTGACTAAACTAGTCCCTTGCTGTCCACTTCAGTTTCCAACTCTTCAACAACCATGAAAAGTATACGTGTTTATGAGGATTTTAACCAGTTAACATGGGATATTATGAGGCTGCACAAAGCTCTGGAAGAAAGTGGATTAAAGCAAAACAAATTAAGGAAACTTCTTGGGAGGAGGAGGAGGAGGGTTGATGATATAGTTGTTGGCTATGTGATTTTGCCTTATTGATATAGTTGTTGGCTATGTGATTTTGCCTTATTGATATAGTTGTTGGCTATGTGATTTTGCCTTATTGTGGGGATGACACACAATAAGGCAATAGAATCCTTCAGATAGGAAAAATTCTTTTCCTATCTGAAATTCTGATGAAGGCTTGGGAGGAAGAGGGGAAATGTGGAATGGCTGGCATGCAACTTGGCTAGCATGTCTTATTTAATTCCTGGAAAGGCTGATGTCACGGGACACAAGCAAACAGGACATAACTTGTATTGTAATGATATTTCTTCCATCATCTCTCCCTCTCTACCGCCACCCCCCCCCCCCGAGCGCCTTCTATAGTCCCTCTGTGGTGAAGAAGGAGGAAGCAAAGCCATGTAGTCAGTCGGAGAAGCAAGATAGCTTCCTTGTTATGAGAAGACGTTCTGAGTAAGGGCTTCATACCAGCTTTTGCCAAAGTGAAGTTTATAATCTTGCAGTTAACCCATTGGCCTATTAAATCAATGAACTATCCTTATCTCTAGAAGCTCATGCTCCATTCAACCCTTCTATTTCCCGTAGGCAACCACTTGCATTTCTGCCCTGGCTGAGTGAAGCAGAGTCTCCTTGATTTCCCCTCTCCTTCCCATACTCCTCTCCTCTCCCTCCCCCTCCCCTCTCCTTCCCCCTCTCTCCAGTTGAGTCTAGAGTATATGCTACCATTCACTGTCACAAAGCAGTTACGTCAGCGCAGAATTTGAATCTGGGAAACTTGGGCTCAAACTCTCATGCTCACCTATAATACTTTTGCTTTATTTCACTATATTTCCAGTTATTCTCCCCTGCAAAAGTGTGAGGATAAAATGCTGCATTGTGTTCCCAGCTTCATTTCTAACTGTAACAAACTGCATCTTAACTTTCTTAATATTATCCTTATGACTACAGTTACATTATCTAAACCAGTGCAGATGACAGACTAGATTAACATGGACATAAGAACAAAGAGTCCTCCTAGAATAACCCATTTAGTCCAACATCCTGCCTCCCGCCACAGGCAACCAGTTACTGTAGCTCTGGAGAGTTCACAAGCACTATGTGAAGCTGTTATTCATTTATTTGGTTTATATGTTGCTCTGCAGCAGAAGCTTTTTGGGTGATATCCATCCATACAAAAAAAAAAAACCCAAATGAAAACAAAGCAACAAAATCCAGCTGCCATAACTGCAACTGTAAATAGCAAAAAGTAGAAGAACACTTTTTTTTACAACTTTGAAAATATATCCAGAGAGATCAAAGCAGCTTTAAGACGCAATTTAAGTCAATTAAAGGTGT
Source organism: Thermophis baileyi (assembly GCA_003457575.1). NCBI lineage: Eukaryota > Metazoa > Chordata > Lepidosauria > Squamata > Dipsadidae > Thermophis > Thermophis baileyi. The sequence continues at coordinate 2,766,959 of QLTV01002925.1, read as the reverse complement.
AAGAGAATGAAAATACCTTTGCTTGGCAACCAGAGATCAACAAAATAGGTTTTAGATCGACCTATTTAGAGAGTACATTCATAAGTAGAAACTGTTCCTGTGAAATCACTAAGCAAATGCCTGGATCTAGCTAGCCTCAACCTCAACACACCTGAGCCTCTTGTCAGTGACCTATATTATTATTATTTATTAAATTTGTATGCCGCCCAACTCCCAAGGGACTATAGGGCCATTACGGTTGTTCTAGAGTGCTTTTTAAAAGCTCCCTCTCCTAAAGATGAGTTCATAATTTCTAGATCCATCTAGTCATTCCTTTTCATAATCATCCATTTCCAGAATTCAGCTGGTCATCCAATAATATTCAACCAGACTATGCTATGTGTATATATTGATAAATAGAATGTAAGTCCTGATGAATATGGATAATTTATTCCAGAATCTAACAAACAAATCACAACATACTTCTATGTTGTGAAACTCACATAGAAACTATGTGAGTTTCTATCACATTTCCCAGCAAGCCAAAATCAAAGAGGCACTAAATTGTGCAGAATTAAGTAATTATGCCTAATAAATTATATCTGGTAGAATTACTGTCTCTAAATAAGAAAATTTCAGACACTATTAACCACAGTAAGGACTGATTAGAGCCAGAGGCCAGCACATCGATTCCAGAAGCATCCAAATCTATTGGCTTCATTCAAGCTAAGATGCTCAGTGAATCTCAAAAAACCTAAGTGATATATTAAAGTAATTGAAAGCAACAAATACGTACCCACTACCCCACAAGACTATGAATATCTGCAATGCCTGAGTTTTCCGTAAGCATTTTCCTAGGTTATAAACAAGCTTATCCTTTACATATTATGTTTGTAAATATCCATGTCTATATTATGGAATTGTTTTGACAAGCATGGAAAGCCAGGTTTTGTTCCGGACAATAAGAGGTTTAACTATCCTCCATCCCAAGTCGGAGCTAGTCATGAAACGAAAATCTGCAAGTTAAAATATATTTATGCATGCACACACAGCACGCACACACACACACAGAGACACAAATACACACACACGGGAATGCTCAAAAACACAGGAATTTTGGAATAAAATAAAACGATGGCTGGAAGAAATAATATTGGTAAAATTAGAATTAAAACCTGAACTTTTTCTATTGGGAATCACTATAGACAAATATGACAAAGGAATACTAATGAATCAGAATATTTTGAAACCTGGGATAAATTATATGGTTGGTGGGAAAAAAGGAAAGTCAGGAACATGAAATGATATAATTGGAAAGGTATAGAATATTATTTCTCTAAGAAAGATAATGGAATTGATATTGTATAAAATATTACATTGTAAAAATGAAGGTACATCTAGATAGAGATAATGTATATATATGTATATTTAGGAATAGAATTAATTCAATGGAAATAGGTAAACTGGATTATCCGTCATGTACATGTCTTTTTGTTTTAATGTTTGTTTTTTTAACTGTTTTATAAATAAAAAACTTTTTTAAAAACAAATTAAAAAAAACAAATACACACACTATACCTACTGAATATGTGATTTTCTACAGCTTTGAGACTGGAAGAGAACCATTTGCAGTGCTTGGAGAAAGGATTCCTTCTATCATCATTTCTTCTATGCCATAGTGGCGCAGTGGTTAGAGTGCAATATTGCAGGCTAACTCTGCCCACTGCCAGGAGTTTGATCCTCACTGGCTCAAGGTTGACTCAGCCTTCCATCCTTCTGAGGTCGGTAAAATGAGGAGCCAGATTGTTGGGGGCAATATGCTGACTCTGTAAACCACTTAGAGAGGGCTATGAAGCACTATAAAGCCGTATATAAGTCTAAGTGCTATTGCTATTGCTTCTAGTCCCCTATGTTTCTTATTACTGTAGCTAGGTTGGTAAATGTCCAAACAAGACACTGATTTGCAGACCTCTCCCATCTCTCTCTCTCTTCTCCATCCATCCATCCATCCATCCATCCATCCATCCATCCATCCATCCAAGATAAAGAAAACCTTAACAGGTAAATAATAAATGACGGAAGGCTGGGACAGAGACCCTAGTCAATGCTTGGAAGGCACTTTGATATCTATGGGCACAACATTAGCAAGAGGTTTATAGACTTCAGTTAATTTTAAACACAATTGGGTGAAAATTAAAGTTATATGATAAGAACTGCACTGATGTTGGAAAAAATACCCAGCCAGGCAGGGAGGAGGGCTGAAGTGAAGAATTAACTTTGAATCATTGCGCAGCCACAAGAGAGCCAGGATTGGCCCCTCCCCCAGGCTCCATGGAACCTTATCTATTCCCAAGGGAAGGCAAGCAGTCTGGGATATTTCCTGTATTATAACTATTAAAGGAAAATTAAACTAATTTTCATAACTTTTTCTACCCCTAGGTTTTACTTTCACAATACATTTTGATGTAAATATGGTGTTTCCAGTTTCCCTATCATTAATTCTTTTTTACACAACAGACTGTGACTACAGCAAACGTGGCTAGATTCTGCGCAACAGCACTGGGGATTCATCAGAAACATGTGATTAATCCACCATAGCTATTTTACACAACTAATGTAGCAAACCCTTTTGCATTACTATTTTTTTGCATTTTAGTATTTAATGACCACGGGCCTCACAGTTTATGGATTGATGTTATAGTATAGTTAGACAGACCGGATGACAGACCGGATGCCAAACTGTGATTTTAATGTAGATTTTATGTTATTTATTATTTTATTCTAGAACTTTTAACTGGATAGTCATTGAGTGTTTTTATTTGTTCTGGTCTCTGGTCTTTGACTGTAATAAACATGATTTGATTTTGATTTGAATTCTTTCTTAGCAATAGCAATAGCACTTAGACTTATATACCACTTTACAGTGCTTTACAGCCCTCTCTAAGCGGTTCACAGAGTCAGCATATTGCCTCCAACAATCTGGGTCCTCATTTTATTGACCTCGGAAGGATGGAAGGCTGAGTCAACCTTGAGCCTGGTGAGATTTGAACTGCCGAACTGCAGCTAGCAGTCAGCTGAAGTAGCCTGCAGTACTGCACTCTAACCACTGCGCCACCTCGGCTCTTCTTACAGCCATTTTCTCCCTGAACCTTTCCAACATAGTTTTGGGAACTCCAGTGGAGGAAAGTAGAAGAAGCAGTAAGTGGTTAAATTCAGATTTTTTATTTTGTTAAATATTTTGTCAATATTATTAAAAGCAAAATGCTATAAATCTTTCCCATGGCGGGTTTTGGATCAATGCACAGCTATATAAATCATATTGGTCACTTCTCTTGGGAGATTATTTTAATATTAATTATTTGAAAAATTATTTCATCAAAAAAGTGAAGATATTTACTGAAAATCTAGCAAATTGGCCATGCTGCAGATCCTGTCAGCCAAAGAGTGTTGGCTGGCAGGGACTAGAAGACAGACCTTTCCTGAAGTAGTCCCTGAGAGATTAGAATGACCTCAACCCTGTTGGCCTTTTGTAAGGCTTTAAAAATTTGGGTGTGTTCCTGAGCATGGGATAGTGAATGTCTTAAGGGCAGGGGTGAAATCCAGCAGGTTCTGACAGGTTCTGGAGAATCTTTAGCGGAAATTTTGAGTAGTTCAGAGAACCGGCAAATACCACCTCTGGCTGGCCCCAGAGTGGGGTGGGAATGGAGATTTTGCAATATCCTTCCCCCAGGAGTGGGGAGGGAATGGGGATTTTGCAGTATCCTTCCCCTGGAGTGGGGTGGGAATGGAGATTTTGCAATATCCTTCCCCCAGGAGTGGGGAGGGAATGGGGATTTTGCAGTATCCTTCCCCTGGAGTGGGGTGGGAATGGAGATTTTGCAATAACCTTCCCCCAGGAGTGGGGGGGGATTGGGAATTTTGCAATATCCTTCCCCTCCCCCAGGAGTGGGGAGGGAATGGAGATTTTGCAATATCCTTCCCCTGGAGTGGGGTGGGAATGGAGATTTTGCAATAACCTTCCCCCAGGAGTGGGGAGGGAATGGAGATTTTGCAATATCCTTCCCCTGGAGTGGGGAGAGAATGGGGATTTTGCAGTATCCTTCCCCTGGAGTGGGGTGGGAATGGAGATTTTGCACTATCCTTCCCCTGCCACGCCCACCAAGCCACACCACGCCCACCAAGCCACGCCCACAGAACTGGTAGTAAAAAAAATTGGATTTCACCACTGCTTAAGGGCCTTGTTTCTTCATTTTAATGTCAACTGGTTAACTATCTCTGCTTCTGTGTATATTTATTTTAGATGGTTTTTAAATTTTTTAAATTGTTTTTATAGTTTGGGAATTGTAAGCGACCTAGAGTCCTTGACTGAAATAGGTGGCTAACCAAATTGAATAAATAAATACAAACAAACAAACAAACAAACAAACAAACAAACAAACGAATGAACAATAGTTTTAAGTTATTGACAAGTAGGTAGTTTGTATCTCAATCTCATGCCAACTTGTCAACACCTTTGCAAAATAAACTCATAGTAAATTTAGAAGGGGGTGGGGAGTTGGCCTATTTTATATAACATATAAACGAATGAATGGTGCATTCTTTATATGAAATATGTCAGGTTGTGTTAGACTTTAGCAGAAAATTACAGTAGAGGAAAGAACACAAACATTTTCTAATTTTCTTGGTTTCGATGCTTTAGTTTTAGAAGACCATAACTGTATTAAGTCAAATGTACTTTTCCATTACTAGCAGTATCAAATTTGGACACAAAGTCAGATTTGTTTAGATAAATGGGTCCATGATGCCATATTACCTCTGACTGGTATGCAGGAAAAGAGAAAGAGAGACTTTTAACTGTTTATAAAAAATCAGATGCCAACACAAGCAGCTAAACACAAATTGAAAAGCAATAAAAATGATAAAAAGGTTTTTTAATAACCCCTTTCTTAGCTTTTCTTGCCCCCAAAACCTGCATTAGAATTTTCAGCACCAGCTTATTTGAACTTTTTGTTCAACTTTTTGTTTAGAGCTCTTAAACTGGACATCCGACTTAATGCTCTCCAGATATCGTCTTTCCATCTGATGAAGATCTTCTTCTTTTCCTTTCCATCATGGGCTAGGATGAGAGAGGAGTTCTTGTTGGATTGGGTCTTGTTTGTAAGTCTATCTTCAGCCACTGTTGTTTTTTAAAAATGCACTGCTCTTTTTAAATTATATGCTTCCCAGAGTCATGAAGAGTGGGGCAGCCTCCGCAAGTAAATAAATAACTCCACATCAATCCCATGATCCCCTAGCCAGCCTACACATTGTTCATGCTGCTTATGGATCATAAAACATGAAGGCCAATGTACCTGAATGAGAAAGCTAGAAAAGTTCTCTTAGTTCATTGCTATTCAAGGCTAGAAATATTTCCTTGGTTGAGAGAACACAATGGTTAAAATAGCAAAACAAATCAAATTCCTTTATGCAATTATGTGGGCTCTGCTTTAGCAGGTAGATACTTAGGACATTATTTTAATTGTGGTCTTTCATTAGATGATCTTCTGTGTCCACCATTACGTTTCTAAGAGGTTAATTTATTCTGAAAAGCAAAGATATTCATAATTTTATGATGACTTATTTTGCAACATCAGCAAGAAAATGGAGTGCAATTAATGGGATATCTTTTTGTTCTTTTTCTCATGTAATAGAAGAGGCTGTGTAAAAAATTTTTCCTATTGAAAGATTCTTACTCTGTACATTTTACTTCTAAAGAAAAAAGAAAAATGTAACAAAAAAATTAATTGGTATATTTTAGGGGGGGAAGTCTAAGGAAGTGATTAGGGTTTCATCACACCTGGGAACATCTATAATTAATATTTTTAGGATTGCAAACAATAGGCTGTAACCAAAAATGCTACAGAATGTTATCCAGGAAGAACGGCATCCATCAGTAGCAAAAAATGGTCCTCACTACTTTATATCCTTAACTACTATGCAGAAATTTTATTTATTTTTATTGATCTATTAATCAAATTTCTACAGATTCTGGAGTAGATTTGAACTAAGTTGCATTGCACAAGCAGATATTTACATACATGATTTTAGAAACAGAACAATTTAATAGTGATTTTTAAAGAGTTGATGGAACATCCAGGTCTACATAATCAAACAGATATGTGACACCAGGAAGGTCTCTGTGTTGTGACCCAGCGTGACAAGCCCCCAGGAAACGACACACACACACTGTTGTCCAAAATAAAGAAGGCTTTATCACTAATAAATGCTTAGTGATAAGTTAATTTCAGGGTTTCTCCCAAAGTGCTTGTTGCAAATCACAGAACACTTTGGCCAGGATTTCAAATACAAAAAAAACCCCCACAAACAGATCATTAAGTCCTTAAATTCCTCACTTGCTGGAATTGGCCGAGAGCCCGGACTGGAGTTAGTCCAACTGATATCACCAAAAGTGTAAACAGTAGTCAGGTAAAATACGTGCGTTGTTTCCAGCAACAGTTTCCATTGTGATTCCAGCCACTCTTCCCTGCTAGCTGCCCTGCGTGCCCTAGCATCAATCAGAGGCTCCTCCTCTCCACTGGAGTCACTCAGCTCCTTCTGGGGAGGTGCAGAAGGCCCTGGTTGATTATCGTCCTCTGGCCCTGCGTCCTCCTCGGTCTCGGACTCAGGTGCCGGAGATACAGACTGCTCTTGCGACCCCATGGTCGGTTCTTGGTCTTCCGGATCCATGAGCAGCTGCGCGGGACTTGGGCAAGCCACAGCACTCTGGGAGAAGAGCCATGATAATTCTTATTGCTTATTGCATTTCTTTGTCCATAGATGAAAGACTAGCAGATGACAATCTGTCTGAAATGTTGATTCTCAGCCTTTCTGACCTTTCTTGGTATTGCTAACGTGGATAATTAAAGTATCCCATCCCCCTAAAGTTGAAAGGAACATGGAAACATCATTTTGAAGCGTGTTTGAACAAATGATAATAGAAAGGTTTTGTTTAGAGCATCCGGCTTCTACTGAGGCAAGGATGAACAGGACCAGAAATGCATCTTTATCATATTTCAGGGAGCACAGTGGCTCGCATGATTAGGACGCTGGGTTGGAGGTTAGCAAACCCACGTTTGAGACCTGAGTGGTGTTGTGGGGCAGGGTAAGCTCCCATCCTTCGCTTCAGCTCCTGACGGGTGACATGAAAAGAGCCTCCAACTGAGCGTCCTCCAGACAACAGTGATGTCACCGGCTAATCCTTTCAACCCAGAAGGGCCTTGGTGCTTCTAACACGAGTGTGATGTGATTTTATTCCAGGAAATGGTAGTCATGTGTGACAGCTGACACTTCTTGAGCATGAATGGTACATAAGAATTTGATACCCACTCAACTCTTAATCTCTTTGCCTTCCCTTGCAGTGCTGCCCTTTCAGAAAAATAAATTAGAAAAAAAAATAATTAGAAAAAAAGAGAGAGAGCCTTCTCTACTATCACCCTCGCACTATGGAACAGTTTGCCCAAGAGGCAAGGCAGGCCCCCCACTTTCCTGCCCTTCCAGAAGAGCATCAAGACCTGGTTCTGCCAACCTCCCTGGGGTGGTGGTGTCTAAGAGTGGTTGATAGGCTGGAGGTGCTTCCTCCACCTTTTAACTCTGCAATTGTTTTTTTCTTCCTTTTACAATTTTGTAATCCCTTTTATCAGGGTGGAGTTGGGCGACTGAATGAGCTAAGCGTTTACTGACCAGATGCCCTTCCTGATGCCTATGTAGAGTTCACAGTAAATATTTTTTCTTTGCGCCCAGATAGAGAAACATCTGTTGCTGCCTAGGCTAGAACTCTCAAACTCCTGAGTGTGAGGCAAGGGTCTGTACCTCTAGGCCAGGGCACTGCTCTGCAACTGTTCTTTTTAACTTTATTTTAATCTGGTTTTAAACTTTGTTTTTATCCATAGCTTTTATGTGCATTTACTATTTTATTTGTATAACCGCCCAGAGGCATGGACGGTACAGAAATTTGCTAAATGAATAAATAAAATAGAACTTCTAATGTTAATTCGTATTGTGTCTATTGAAAAAAAGATGCTTATTTATATTAATTGCATTTTTGCTTTCCTGTTCACAAGAACTCAGGAAGTGAGTCTGGAATGTTTCAGCGTCTTATGGAAAACCTGAGGTACAAGGAACAGGGCAGTGGTGGGCTGCTGCCGGTTCGGACTGGTTCGGGCAAACCGGTAGTTCTGATGACCAGCTGGCCCCGCCCACCCGCCCACCCACCCGTGTGCTATCCTGTCCTATATTTCCTTCTTTCTGGCTCAGCTGATTCGCGTGGCACAGCTGATTTCCGCGCCTCTGCTGTTCTACTTACCGGGGCTTCCTTAGAAGGTAAGCAGCTGAGCTTCAAATTGCTGTATTTTGAATGCTGTGCGCAAGCGCGCTATCACTGAACCAGTTGTTAAACCGGTTGCAGCCCACCACTGGAACAGGGTAAGTGGTGAATAGGGACAGACAGACAGGCGTGTGTGTGTGTGTGTGTGTGTGTGTGTGTGTGTGTGTGTGTGTGTATATATATATATATATATGATAAATACTTTCTTACAAGCAAAGGTGTAATTTTTTACAGCATTATGCAATGATATAAAAGCCATAAATGACTTACTACAAAGCACACAAATGTATCAAACACAATCAACAAATTTTCCATAAAGGAATATAAGTAAGATCTTTCATCTTTTTTTTTTTTATTAATTCCTTCCCTGCCTCTTTTAGTAAGACATTTTAACAGTGGGGAAACTTAGACATTTCCACTATTTAATTCTGTCATCCTCCCAGAGAGACATGCTACATGGTGGTCTGTAATCTTTTCAATTCAAGGTCAGCTGTGAAATAAACCAGAAATGAGATTAATTTTGCGATCTCGGTTTAATCTTCAGAGAACTTCTTTCTAAAAGGGCCAAAAGCCAAACGCTGCAGACAAAGCCCCAAGCAACAGAGAAGGGTTTTTTTGTGTGTGCCAGAACAATGTCTAACTCCCAGATTCATGGCTGCAGCGTCAGCTCCATTTCCACTTTGCAGTTTAATAGTTTAGAAAGGATAGAAAAAAAAGGTTGCTGAATATTTTGACCAAACACCTGGGTAGAAACCAAAACCGTATTGCCCCAAGGATCCGTCTTTTTCAAGCAAACAATGTGGAAACAAAATGCCAAAAAGCAAAAAGTGGGAAGACATTGGGGGAAAAGGGAAAGACATGAAGAGAGGAAAAAAAAGGAAAAAAGGAATAATTGGCCACGGGGTGTCACTCTTGACCCAAATTTGGGTTAGTCTCTCCATTGTCTCTAGCAGCTGGAGATTTTGTTTTACATGAAAATCCCCTGGCACGGTGGGCCTCTCTCAATAAAATAAAATAGTAGGTGGTTGGTCGCAGCATAAGAATTTAAATATTCAGACTCAAAAACTACCTGTCAGTCAGCACTAAAATCCGGCACAAGCTAATTCAAAACTGAGAGTATAAAATGCAGAACAGGCATTTAAAAGAAGGAAATGGCCCCCAAGCATAATGGAACCCCAGGCATCCTGACAATCTGAGCTCTTTTTTTTTGTCTTAACCCAATCAAAAGTGATCTACATTAGCAGAAACACCTGGATCACCTTGGAGAAGACGCATCTGAAAGTGACATCTTGGTTGCAGAAGGAGTATGTGAAAGGAGAGGAAGTTATTCTCTGTGGATAGAACTCAGGTGCTCCAAAACTGTGACAACAATAGTTTGATTCAGGTTATCAGTTAAGAAGCCGTATCCCTCCTAGGAAGTCAATTAAAAAAAGGAATGGAAAAAGTCAAGGGGTGTTTAGAGAAAAATGGATTCAACTACCAGCAGCTGCAAGGAGGAAAGGAATGGTTACATTCAGTTTAAGACCTCCATATTATATCACCACTTTATAAAAGATACAGGTTGGAAGTAGATGGATAGATACAGAGATAGGTATACATTTCCACTTCTGGCTCATGTCTTATATGTTTCTTTTTCAGTTGCAGAAGTTGTTTCAATTTTTTCCCGAGAAGAATATCTTAAGAAGGTACTATTCAGGGTGTATCTTGGAGGATTGCAAATTTCTTTATGTTACGTGGCATGCATGGGTGGTTCTATCAGAAGGTTATAGACATAGCAATTCATTCTTATGAAACAACAAGCATTTTATTTTGCTGTTGAAGGACTTGAAGCAATTAAATCTCAGAAAAGATTCTCAGAATCTTTTTTCTCTTCAGTTACTGAATCTGTCCTGAAACAAAAAAGCTAGACAGTATTACCAACTCAGTCTGACTTTAGCTTTCTTTTCTTTCTAAACTTCTGCACTTGTTTAACTGGAAATTCAAAACTAAATGCAAAGAGGGGAAATGGTGTATACAGCTAATCCTTGACTTACAATCATTCTTTTAGTGACCATTCAAAGTTACAACAGCAATGAAAAAAGTGATTTTGCACATTTATGATCGTTGCAACATCCCTGTGGTCATATTTTTAAAATGTCAGTTTAGTTAGAGCAATAGCTTTCCAAATGTAATGTTTCGTTAACGGGGAAGGACAATTATATAAAACCAGGGAACATTTTTGAGGTATGCATGGGAAACATCACTTACAGTAATAAGTCCGCATTGAAAGATAGTGATTACAACACTGAAATCAGAAGCTGACAATCTCATCAGGTATATATTGGAAGGACCAGAAAGAGAACACAGAATAACAGAGTTAGATGGAACTTTGGAAGTCTTCTAATCCAACCCAACCCTCTGCACAAGCAGGAGTCCTTCTACCATTTCAGACAAATCGTTGTCCAATCTCTTCTTAAAAACCTCCAGTGATGGAGCACCTACAACTTCTGAAGGCTAGCCCTTCCACTGGCTAATTGTTCTCACTGTTAGGAAATTTCTCTTTAGTTCTTAGGTTGCTTCACTCCTTGATTAGTTTTCATCCATTATTTCTTGTCTTGCCTTCTTGTAGGCAAGGCTTTGGAAAATAGGTTGACCCCCCACCCCCTCTTCTTTGTGGCAACCCCTGAAATATTGGAACAGAAACAGTACGCTTGGAATAGGAGTACTTCAATGCCTAACAACTTCTAGGTGTCAGGGTTCCAAATAGCATCAAAAATAATGCCACTAGGATACTCAAAATCCCACCAGTTTGAAGTGAAAGTGCTGTGTGATTATTATTTTTTTGCACACTCTTAATATGGAGTCAAATTAATGGAGACAACTTTCCAGAGAAATATGGACTGGCAGTAGTTCTCCATCACTTCAGAAGTTTGCAATGATTACCATATTTGGATTGTTCAGCACAGTATAGTGTTAAACGTTTCATTATCTTCTTTAGGGATGTCATCCTGAGGAGGAATATTCCAGATCTTGTTTGAAAATACCTATTAAAAACATGACTTCTAATTGTGTAAGTTCTATGTTATAATTGAAAATAATTGTCCTACTCTTGTAAAGCAGGCAATTAAGAATTTTCAGATTTGCAATACTTTTCAGAATATTGGTGAAATGTTTCAACGAATATACATACGTGCACGCACGCATGCGCATGCGCGCGCACACACACAGAACCCCAAATAAACTTCCTACATATATATATAAGAACCTCCACAAAATATGCTTTCAGGCCTGAGTGTAATCACAAATGCTTGTTAGCTTACTCCATGCTGAAACAACTATCTACCCTTCTTGCAAAGATTTTAGATTTTTTGCAGCCTTTAAAATTAAATTCCCTGAGGAGCATGCATATAGTAGTAGTGATATTATTTTTTCACATTGTCTAGGAGTAGTAAAAAACCTGAGCTTAATGCCTCAGTAGATCCTTTCTACACTCTTTTAAACCGGACCAATAATGGCATCCCTTCTTGGCCCCCGATCACCACTTCAAAAATTAAGCAACTAATTGAGCAGCTTTAGACAAGGAAATCCCCAGGAAATGATTTCATTCCAGCTGAACTAATTAAGACCCATATAGATTGGTGGGTTCCAGTTCCTGAATCTCTCGTTTTCTTTATTGGTTCCAGTTCTTGCATTTCTCTTTTCCTTTATTCCTCTGCATGCTTTTCAGAGAACTGGGCCAAAGCTATCATCATGTCCATCTTTTAAAAAAAGGCAATAGGGCAGTTCCCCCCAAGTATAGGCATATACTGTAAGTTTCTAAATATAAGCAGCAAATGGTATGCAAAACAGCTACATAAGTAACTGTGTAATTACTTAGAGTTAGATAATTACCTAGAAGATAAGCAAGAAGGATTTAGGGAAGGAAGATCAACTTCAGAATACCGTCTCCTCCTCTAACATCTGGCTCTCTCTATATATACTGTATATACCATAATTCTGATAAACATTTGCATGCTATAAGGTAGCTTTTGACACCCATTCCAGACCCTGGTTATGTGACAAACTTCAACAATCTACCATGGATAGGTGCTTGTGGCTACTAATTTATAAACTGTCTTTGCCCAAGCCATAAGGTCTTGCTAACTAAATATTAGTTTGACCAACCAGATCCTTCAATTTTTTAAAGAAATGATGAGAGATGTGTTAAATAAAGAATCATGAACAGAAAAATCAGAAATTTTTGCTAGATTTGCTAGCAGTAATTTGGCCAAAAAGAGGAGTATGAAAGCTTCTAAATATCAAGAATGTCCAGGGTTTAAAATCTGATCACTGCATTAATGTTATTCATCTCCTGCAGGAGCTTTTCCATACCTGGAGCCTTTGATCGTCTGTGGAACAACATATAAACCCAGCAGATGATTTTGCAATCTCCTTATGCTCATATTTTAATATACTATTGCCATGAAGGGGTCTTACAGACCAATTTTGAAAGCACATTGCTGGCACCGGTTCCACTGCCCAGAATCAGTTAAGTGCTGTAAGAGCAATTTTAGGATTGTAGGATCCAGATGAAGTTTTATTCCCATCCTGGGCTTCAGTTCAACAAAGTACTTAAGCACGTGTTTAAGTACAATTAGGATTTTGTAGCACTTAGCAGTGCAGAATATACATGCACGTGCATGCACTCATGTGCACACACTCAGACACAGAATACAATAGACAGGAATCATTATAGTGAGAATGATATTAAACTGGAAAGCAGAATAACTCCAGAATTGTTTCGGTTTATGCACTATAAACAAACAACATAGAACATTTTTTTAAATTAAAGAGCTCTTTAAAATAAAGTGATATTAGTGTCATTTCTCCTTCCTTGCTCAAGTTCAGAGAGAAAAAGGTCTTTATATATTTATACAACCACCTTTGCACAAGGACTAGAAGAACCTGTTCAAGATTTTCCTGAAAGCTATCAGGTCAGGAACCACATGGATCTCCAGAGGAACCTCTTTTCAGAGGACAGCCATTGTTTAATTGAAGGGAGTGAGCCAACCTGTTGGTTCTTACTGGCTGGAGATACACGAGAAAAGATTGGCAGTCCCTCTGATAACTAGGGCCTAGGCCATGTAGGGTTTTATTAGGCATAACCAGTGTCTTGAATTGCATCTGGAAGTATACTGATAACCAGTGCAGTTTGTAGACAGGTTGTCACATGGGCATACTGTGGCATACTCATCACTGCCTGAAGTACTGGAATCTGGACCGAAGCTTCTGAGTGGTCTTCAAGGGCAGTCGTATGTAAAATGTGTTGCAGTAGTCAAGACAACTAAGGCATGAGTGACTGTCCAAAGGCTTCCTAGTCCAGGAAAGGGCATAACTGGTGCACTAGATGGAGTTGTATGAACATTTTCCAGGCTACAGTTGTCACCTTCTCATTGAGCAGGAGCTTTGAGTCCAGAAGTACTCTTGAATGGGCAAGTGCTATTCCATCCAAGATTAGAGATGGAATATTTCCAGATTCAGCTGGCCCTACCATCCACAGCTACGAAGTCTTGGTAGGATTGAGTCAGAGCCAGGTATTTTAGACCCTGAACCTGATCCAAAAATGCAAGAGGCTTGGCTCTCTGACAAACCTACCATTAACAGACACACTGAGATAAGCTCCACCTATGGACCATTTGAAAAAGGAAGCAAACAAAGGCCAAGGAAAGGGGCAAGCATCCCTAAGCACATCATTCCTCATAACATGCCTATTAACCAATACTAGACAAGCAAGAACCAGCCCTAGCTAAACAGAAAAAAACACCAGCACAAAGAGCAGTCAAGGAAGGAAAACTATGGTACCATATAGAAACAGCCATCAAACTTTATTCTTCCATACACTAATGAGACTACCAACCATGTTAGTTCCTCAAGAGAATTAAACTGGAAAAAAAACACCATGAAACCCAATCTCTAATCCTGCAGAAAAACCCCTACATCCTACATTATATTCTTTCAAGTATTTATTATTCCCTTAAATCTCCCCTTCATCAAGTTAAATAGACTTAGTTCTTTTACATTTGTATCACAGGGGAACTTATGAGATTTAACTACTTGTGGAAGGGAAGTGAATTTTTTTACTACTAAATTGGAAAGCAAGTGTGATTCTATTAATGAAGTCTAAAACTTCATTAAATTTGATGAGTTTCAAAGCAGTTGAGTACCAAGGTACCACTGTATGTGTAAACATTCATTTTTTTCCTTCAGGTTATTCACCAGTCATTCTATATACTGTACTGCTGGATTTCCGGAAGCACAGAGAGGAACCTGACCCATCAGTAGTTGGTTCTAATACCCTTTACTACCGCTTTGCGTGCGCGCTCCTGTGCATGCGCAGAAGCATCCCGGGCGGGTGGGCAGAGCCTGCCGCCGCCGCCGCTACCGGTTCTAAGAACTGGTCCGAACCGGGAGCAACCCACCACTGTGCCCCATTGTATATCAAGGGGGGCCGTGTGGAGAGGGTTTCCTCTTTTAAATTATTGGGAGCGCTCATTAGTCAAGATCTCACCTGGAAAAACAACACGTCCCTGGTGGTTAGTAAGGCTCAACAGAGACTTCATTTCCTTAGAATCCTGCGGAAAAATCAGGTGGAACAACGGCTGATGACTTCTTTCTTTCGGTCCACAATAGAAAATGTCCTCACATACTGTACAACAGTATGGTACGCTGGTTTAACAGCTGCAGACAGGAAGGCACTACAGAGAGTGATCAATTCCGCACAAGAAAACATTGGTTGCCCTCTAACACCACTGGATGACATCGCCAGGTCTCACTGTTTCAGCAGAGTAAGGAAGATACTTAGGGATGATTCACACCCTGGCCAATGTCTCTTTTCACTTTTACCATCCGGCAGAAGATATTGAAGTATAGCCAGCCGGACAAACAGGTTTAAAAACAGCTTCTACCCATGGACTGTCAGACTCCTAAACACAATCACAATCACTCCACGTATATATGGAAACGTATGACTAGTTCCCCCCCCCCAATTACTTGTATAAGGATTATTCTCTATACTATTCATGTTGTCTTGTATTTTCTGTTATGGATTGCACCAGTAGAGGCTAAACCAATTTTGTTGTATACATGATGTACAATGACAATAAAGGCTGTTGTTATTGTTATTGTTGTTGTTGTTGTTGTTGTTGTTATTATTATTATTATTATTATTATTATTATTATTATTATTATTATTATTATTATTATTATTATTATTATTATTATTATTATTATTATTATTATTATTATTATTATTATTATTACAGTACTCATTGGTTTTTCCATTTTTAAGCAAGGAAAATATGCCATTCTTAGGACCTTTAGATTGGGGTGTTAGTTGCAATAGAAAAAAAAATCTCCCGAATTGCCAGTTGCTTTAAAAGTGATAGAGTGTGCTTTAGGATTAAAGTATGTTAGGTGATTTTAAGCAGAAATCCACACCTGTTGTAGACTGTATTAGAAAAGCAAAATAAATAAACAAATCAGCAACCAGTGAAATTATGAAACAATTATCACGGTGTAAACAATTACAACAAATGCTAACCTGATAATCGTAATACTAATCAGTGTGCAATTATTAATTATTCCCTTTAGAGTGTAGAAGCACTGCAATTAACCAACAGCGCCAATGGAGGGGGGGGAAAACATTGATACTGCTATAAATGTGCGATATGGTATACCATCATTGTAACTATTATTGTATGTATTGTATAGTGTTGTATGATGATAAAATTGGCATCTTGACTTGTCACGTGGATGATTTAGGTATCTGTTGTGGATCAAAGGTCTTTGCAGTCAGAGTTTTAATGGTAGAAACCTTTCAACCTATTGCTAGCCTTCGTTCACATAAATCAGGTATACCATCATCCAGACTGAATATTTTAATGCTAATTCATCAGTTGGATATGTGAAGCCTGAGTCTTTTGGGCTACAACTTCCATCATTTCTGATTGCTAGGCAGACTGGGATTGTTGCTGATCATATTACAGTTTGAGAAGGTCGGAACAGAAAAACAAACATGATTGCTATGAAATGTGAATCAGAGTATTCCATTTAAATATTACCTTGGAGATATGATGGCTGTTCAGTAGCTTTTGAATTCTCTTGTCTCATTAGTTTGGGACTAATCATACTGCTGCATTGAACTTTCCAAATTTCTTCACATTTCATGTGAAAAACTCTTGATCGTGAATTAAATTCTCTATAGAGAATTTTTGCCTTTCCCTTCTAGAGCAAATATGGAGAAGGCATCTATTGACTGGCTCAAGACAGCAACACAAATTAAGCCTTTACCTATTAAAACTATTCTAAGACCATTTTAAAGATGATCACACTGTACAAATCTTGCTGAAATGTGTATGAAATCCAAACCCATTCTAGCTGCATTTCTCAAACCATAAAACATGAAAATGTGCATTACGTAGACATCATATAGAGTGATCTCTCTCTCTCTCTCTCTCTCTCTCTCTCTCTCTCTCTCTCTCTCTCTCTCTCTCTCTCTCTCTCACAAACAAATAAACTAACTAAATGCTTCATAATTGTTTTTATGGTGTGTCTCAATAAATGAAGCTTTGGTCTATCTCCTGTTCTTATAAGTTTCATAAAAAATGATCAATGGTTTCACAAATACAATGGTATGTTTCTGTCAGTTCTATATAGGACCGCTTTATTTTAAGTCTGATGATGAAACAAAATTTAAAAAAAACACCATTATAAAGAAACTGTGAATAAGGGTTGTAATTAAAAATGTTTCATCTGAGAATGAACAGATGAACAGATGACATAATCTGTAATAATGCTTAGGAACCAAAAAGTTTTGTTAACTCCTTTTTAATTTATTTTAAAGAAATCCTTGCTCTCTTATCTTTGGGCTGAGCCAGAATTCCCTACAAGAAGGGGTGGGCTGCTGGGGGTTCGCAGGGGTTCGGGAGAACCTCTAGCTAAGATTCTGTACAGTTCGGGCAACCCCCAAATCCCACTCCTGGCTGGCCCCTCCCCCCCAGGAGTCCCCACGCGGCCCGTTTTGGATGCAGGTAAGTACAGGGCGCGTGCAGAGGCTCGGGGAGGGCAAAAAACGGGCCTACCTGAAGTTTGGGAAGGCCGGAAAAGGGGCCCGTTTCCAGCCTCCAGAGGGCCTCCTGAGCCTGGGGAGGCCGTTTTCACCCTCCCGGAGGCTCAAGGAAAGCCTCCAGAGCCCGGGGAGGGCAAAAATGCCCCCTCCCGTGGTGCAGGAGGCCGACTAGGCCATGCCCACCATGGCCACGCCCACCCAGCAACCAGGCAGAGAACCCCTTGCTAAAATTTTTGAAGCCCACCCCTGCCTACAAGGGT
Source organism: Thermophis baileyi (assembly GCA_003457575.1). Lineage (NCBI taxonomy): Eukaryota > Metazoa > Chordata > Lepidosauria > Squamata > Dipsadidae > Thermophis > Thermophis baileyi. The sequence goes on along the minus strand of QLTV01002925.1, from coordinate 2,749,273 downwards.
GCCTTAGCAAAAGACCTGAACCTTCCCTGAGAGAACCAGCATTTATCTCATTGTTTATATATTATCTGCAAAACAATAAAGTCTCTGATCCTTAAAATTACATCCCCTGTACACATATACTGAGACATGATGTGTACATTATTATTTCCTAAGCATGTCTATAATGACTTGTGCAGATTTCCAAATGTAGGTGATTCACTAGTGAACATTGAATTCTGTGTATTAATATTCAATGGAAGAAGTTCAAATTGATGCAATGTATACTTTCCGAATTGTGAAAAACAAGCAGAGAAGCCATTTGCTCCAATAAATCAGGGCAGCATTTAATACTCATGGTGGAGGTTAACCAATGAGGAAAAACATCTTCTTTTTCTTATTGGTTTGGTGACCTTTGTTCTCACTTCACTTCTCCGCATTCTATAGTTTGATTTTTTTCTACTAAAAAAACAGTGCAGTCAGCATTTTATGATACTCTTGTCTTTTGCTGGAAGGATCAAGAGGGCACAAAAACACATTATAAAGTTTTTGGCCTTTTCTTCAATTGATTTATATTGAAAGATGAAAACTGTTGGGGATCCATAAATTGAAACTCAAAACTTTCCCAGAGAAATACATACCGCAAAAGCCAGAATCTCTTGCATCTTGTTGCATAATAGTAATGGCAAAGATACGTGTGTATCAGTTTTATGAGAGTCTTATGAAATCCTATTTGAATAGGAGATAGAACAAAGCCTCATTTATTGAGATCCACAATAAAAACAATGATAAAGCATTTCATTTGTTATATATCTTTTAGATACTGTATATATATCTTCTCCCCTTGCAATGTTAAATCCTTGAACTTCAATAAAATTAATAAATACGGCCCACCAGAGTAGGGGTAAATTCCCATGGATGATTAGAACCCCTTTTTAAGAAAATATATTGACCCTGACTTTTGACACTTATGTCTCGGGAACTATTATATTGCCTGTTGTATCTGAGGCATCAAATTCAGAACTATCTAAAGTTATTTCAGGGGATGGATTTATGACATACTGTATGGTGATGTGACTTAAATAGTTTTGAGTAAAAGAATTTTGCAGGAAAAAAAAAAGGTCTTAAAAGGAGAAACAGAAGGAGCATCCGTAACTATAGAAAGAAAAGCTCTGCTTTTCTATGCAGGATGATTATACACACACATTTACACCCCCCCCCCACACACACAATATTTACAGTCACAATAAACCATTTATTTATGACTTCAAACTCTTTGAAACTCATATTATTTTAATCTGCCTAATTCCCAGTCATAATTTCTGGCATATTAAAAATGACAGTTCTAAGGCAAGGTGACTTTTCAAATATGTTTTAAGACAATGTTTTAAGTAGCAGAGGCTTGAAAATGCTAATTACATTGTTAGATAAACAATGAGTCATGTAATTGCTGTACTGTCCTAGAAAGGAAGCTAGTTGGAAAAAAAATAAAGTCAGCTATATTAATATTAAATACAGAAGCATAGATAAGCAGTATGTTTTAAAACAGGCAAAGCTGATTGAGTTTCCCAGACCAGTCTTGATTATTATTGTAAATATACTTTTAGATATTAACAGATACTTATTAATTTTCTCATTTATGGCATTTCATTCCCAACTATTCTCTAATAGCCTGAGCAGGAATCAAGGGGGTTCACAAAGTGGTTCTATCACACAAAGTGATACAACTTCAGGAATCACCAAGAGAAGACGGATTTCAATAAGGTCGTGTTTTGAGGAATAATTTTTAATTGATATGTGGATGAACACCCCCCCTTTAAAAAAAAAAACAAGGTTCCCATGAGTACAGGTGTGGAATGGACAGAGGCCAAAAAAAATAAAGCTGAATTCAAGCAAGACAGAAGAAATACATTTAGGTAGTTTTCATTGATAGGATGTTGCTGATGGTAATTGGGACCAAGAACGCCAGTGCTAAGCGATGCAGTTGTAAGGCACAATGTCATGTGACCAAGCTAAGTTACACAGGCAGTATGGACAGTCCCAATTACCATTATTAGCATTCCACAACCTTCTGCCGGCTTTCCCATTGAGTTTGCTTGTCAGAAACTGGCAGTGAAGGCTGCAAATAGCAATAGCACTTAGACTTATATACCGCTTCGTAGTGCTTTACAGCCCTCTCTAAGTGGTTTACAGAGTCAGCACATTGCCCCCAACAATCTGGGTCTTCATTTTACCGACCTTGGAAGGCTGAGTGAACCTTGAGATGGTGAGAATCGAACTCCTGGCTATGGGCAGAGTTTGCCTGCAATACTGCGTTCTAAACACTGCACCACCACGGCTCTATGTGGTGGTCATGTCACTGTGGGACACCGCAGTGTCATAATTGCAAGCTGATTGCCAGGTGCCTGAATCTTGTGATCATGGGGATGTTGCAATGGCCACAGCTATGAGACCTGTCATAAGACCCCCTTGTTCAGTGTTATTCTAACTCTGAACAGTTGCTGAATGAGTGGACATTATGTGAGAACTCCCTGTACAACCTTTTCAGCTGGCTGGGAATGCATTCTAACTTACACTTTGTAGCTTGAACAGAGAACTCTAGTATCAAACTTTATTTATTTATTTAATTTATTTGTCGCCTATCTGACCACAAAGTGACTCCGGACAGCTTATGGTATTAAAAAGAATGAAACAATACAAGAACATGTATACGATAAGAATAAAACACTATAAAAATACAATTTATCAGTTACAACTAAAAGATGAGGAGGGAGGAAATAGGATCAGTATCAACCACTTCCAGCATGATGTTCACCTATTGGAGTCCCAGGCCAACTGGCAAAGCCAGGTCTTCAAGCTCTTGCAGAATGTCAGGAGAATGGCACCCAACCTCACTCTGGGAGGCAAGATATTCCAGAGGGTAGGAACAACAGCAGAGAAGGCTCTTCTCCTGGAACCTGCCCAGCTGGAATTCCCTGGCTGGCGGGGCCCACAGCATGCCTCCTCTGCCAGCACAGGTGAGACAGGCCAATCCCAATGGGAGGAGACAATTCCTAGCGTAACCTGGCCAGTGCTGTGAAGGGCTTTAAATGTGATAACCAACACCCAGAAGCACATCACTGCAGCTCGCAAAACAGTGTGTAACATGGGCCACACTAGGCCCCCCGAAAGCTGCTACACTCTGTACCAGCTGTAGATTTCAAATGCTCTTCAAGGCTAACCCCATGTAGAACTTTAGCATCTGATGTCTAAGATTGGATTAACATAATGTGTGATATACATGGCTAATCCTGAACTTATTCAGGAATTACAATCAAGTGCCAAAGCCAGCTGTCTGAATTCCAAATAATTTACCTAGAGAGATCATATGTGACTTTCAGGCTGTGGACTGTAATAGGGATTGAAAATCTCCAATTTTTTAGGATTTGTATGGTGGTTGAACTGGTCATTAAAAGAAGTTTGGGAACCACTTTGACTTTCTGTCTGTTGGTAAAATGAAGGCAGAAAGGAGAACTTGCAATGATAGTAGATCATCATATTGAGAATAGAAATGGAATAGAAATTGCGTTATCATTTCTAGATTTAACTATTGCCTGAGCAAGGCAATATGAGAAGAAGGGTATGTTGAAAGAAACAAAGAACTTGCAAGCATTTCAGATGAACAAGATTGAGGTATTTAATCTCGTGGTCTTTCAAGTCCCTTACAGCTTGGCCTCATGGACTCAAACATTCAACTGAGTAGCAGCTTCATTCAGAAATCAGCCTGGAGAAGGGGAAATGATATATTTCAGTTTTCTGTTGTGATGTTCAGTCCCCAAAGAAAAAAAAAAAACCGAAGCTGCCCTCCCGGTTGACATTAGTGTAATTCAACCAAGTGTTCAGTTTTATACCACTGAGATACTCATCTATCTAGTCTTGCTTCAACTGTTCTGATAATGTACCCTCTTCCGGGACAGAGACCTTCATGCCATTGTCCAACCAATTAGTTGCTTGACTGACTGCATTCTGCAGTCCTTAAGTGATGGTTTCCTATCTGACATCTTATGACAAACGACTACTAAACTAGGCCATGAGTTTTAAGAAACATGAAACTTAGGAGTTCCATGCCATCATTAACTCCTTATGTTCCAAGACCAACAACCCACTCACTCACTTTACTTCTGAGTAAAATGCACAACATCAATGAGTTACATGCATTGCAAGTGTTGATAAATCTCGTTTATTTTATTTTTTAATTTGTAGAGGCATGTTTTAATATGCATGCTTTTTTCCAGGACTATTCAGAGAATCACATCAAAATTAGATATTTAAGATGTAAGCCTAAGAAATCAAACTTGAACCCCAATAAGAGAAAGCTTACACAGACTGACTTATATTAAGAGAAGTGCAGCAAGGGAGAAGTTAAATGTCATTTGGAATTTGACTGCAGTTGGTCAAAAACATGCATCCACCTGAGAGTTGGTCAAACCAATCTTTCCGAAACACTGATTTCTGAACTTTTGCCAGAGATGTCTCTCTCTGGTGGCCATTGAGGCTGATTTACCAGACTTACAATCCTGAATAAGGACAGAAAATGAGTAGCTCAAAGCAAACAGCAGGTTTAAAGGGGCAGAGCTAAATTTCATAGGTCAGTTAAAAAGGCAAGAATAACATATGCGCAATTCTGGAAGAATGAGAAAATACCAAAAGATGGGGACATAATTAGAAAGATACTAGATTGCGCCAAAATGGATAAATTAACTAAGAAAATAAAAGAAAAAGAGGAAACCAAATATTATTTAGTATGGAATAAATACTAAATAAATACTAAATAAATAAATTCATAAATTCTATGAATGGCTGGAAGAGAGAAAGAATAAGTAGAATAAGATGTAAAACTGTCAATATTTGAATGATCAAGATAAAATTTTCAAGATAATTTAGTATAGAAGGATGTAAGATTATTGTATATAACAATGTAATAGAAGAAATAAGAAGGAAAGAAAGAAAGAGCAAGTAATTTATAAAATGTAAATATAAGTATTAAGGGATACTATAATTATTGATACTATCCGATGTAAGCTTACTGTATATATGGGGAGATTTTACCCCCAATTGTTTGTTTGTTTTGTGTATATTTGTGTTTTTATGTGTATTTAATAAAAACTAAAAAAAAAAAAAAGGCAACCACTAAAGTTCAGAAACAAACCATGGCTCTTAAAACCAGTTGAGATGTTCACTGCCAGAGTATCAGGGGGCTTCAAGACCAACTGTTAGATAGTGGGTAGAGATGACAGGAGACAGACTTCCAAAGCAGCTCTTTATTTCAGCTCTTGTGTAAGCAACCAGCAAAGAGCAGTCTGACAGCTTGCCCTTTTATAGGGAGCTGTCAGACAGACCAGCCAATAGCGTTTGAGCTTTTTCCCGCTCAAACGCTGGACCTGGTTGGAACCATGCAACACAGTTGAAACAGTTAGAACATAACACCCCTCCCCTCCTGGATGGAGCTGTCCAGCATACGTAATCACGCAGGTAGGCGGGGCGTTTTGGAGCCCTACTAG
>QLTV01002925.1:2707056-2739864 GCA_003457575.1 Thermophis baileyi | reverse complement strand
TTCTGTCGGTGCCGGTCTGTGGACGCCGCCATCTTTTTTTGGGGGGGTGAATTTTTTGGAATTTTTTGGGGGGGAATTTTTTGCTGGTTTTTGCTTCTGCGCATGCACAGAAGCCGAGTTTTCGGCACTGCGCATGCGCCACCATCTTGTTTTCGGCTTTTTTTGCTATTTTTTGCTTGTTTTGCTTCTGCGCATGCACACTGCACATGTGCGCCCCACGCACAAAGCACCCGCGCCCCTGTGCGCCTGTGCGACACAGCAACGCGGCGTGCAATGCGCACGCAGCCACGCAGTGCGGGAGGAAGCGAACCGGCGGCGAGGTAAGTTAGAACCCACCCCTGCTTGTTGTTGTTTAAAGCCACATGTTATGAATACAGAAGGTTGCTAACTTTCAGAATTTTAAGAAAATATGTACGGGGGAAGATTTGGTAGAAAACTCTAAAAATATAAAGAGAAGGCTGGGAAACTATCATGGAAGTCATGAGACTTGTCCTCTTTGCATGTTTTCTGCCTCTCCCAAATTGGTCCACACAAGAAACTTAGATGACAACCACATCTGTAGCCTGCCTTATGATCTGTGTAATAATTACGTGTTGTACTCACTTCCCAGCTTCACTTTTCATATGGTATAATCATGACCAGATTATTTCTATAACACACACCCCAGTGTGATAATAGTGGTTATCATTTAATTCAGCTTGACTAATCTCACTTACTCAGGTGAGAAAGGATAACTGTTATGGGTAGTTGATTAAAACAAATGTTTCAAATATGGGAGAAAGTGTATTGTTGCAGACATCCTTACCTGTATTACGTTCGATTGCCCATTGATCCAAGCTACATGACTGATTTTGTCTGAAGCTATAAATGAAAATGTATCAATTTCCCCAGCTCCTCCATTATGTACATGATATACTTTTGTATTATCTACATCTATGGTATAAATTGGCCAATATTGATACAACAGTCTCTTCCATATATAAATGTCCACATTGTGGTTACTGCATGATGATATACATTTTTTACAGGATTACCTACATCTATAAATTGAAGAATATCCGACTTTAAAAATCCTTTATGATTCTTCACTACAGATCTTTGTTACATAGGAGTGCAGGTGATACCCAATCAACATACTCAATGTTAATCCAACAGGCTTTTCTTCTCTATCTTTACCATTACTGATAGTAAAACTATTTTAAAAATAAAAAAGGGGGGACATAATAATAATAACATTTTGCATTATAGCATATTGCATTTAGTTAATAGTAGCTGAGTTTACTGTTATGCTTAAAAGAGCTGTTATACAGAAAAACAAATCTATCCTCTCTCTCTCTCTCTCTCTCTCTCTCTCTCTCTCTCTCTCTCTCTTTCTCTTTCTCTTTCTCTTTCTCTTTCTCTTTCTCTTTCTCTTTCTCTTTCTCTCTGTCTAATCTATCATCATCATCTGTTTGATGTAGTAGTTAAGTAGTTAAGGCATCAGCATCAGGCTAGAAACTAGGAGACAGTGAGTTCTAGTCCTGCCTTAGGCACAAAGCCAGCTGGGTGATCTTGTGTCAGTCACTTTCTCTCAGGCCTAGGAAGGAGGCAATGGCAAACCATTTCTGAAAAACCTTGCCTAGGATTCTTCAGAGATTTGTCTAGTCAGTCTTGAGAATCAGACATACTTGAACCAAAGTGTTCATGCGTATGTAGGTATAAAAAACATAGAATAAAAAACCTTGGATCGGTCCAAACCTAAAATAAAAATTGAAAGTGGAAACAACCTTTTACCGAGAATTGCCCACCTTAAATCATTTCAGTAAGCAATATGTTACTCAAGTGAGGGTACAAGCCTTTGCTTGTTGCTGAAGATGAAACTTATGCGTGATGAGAAATAAGGACCATTAAATTCAGGTTTCTGCTGGAAAATAATCTGAATTATATAGAGCTTCCAATTTTGGAGCTAGATCAAGATTATCTTCGTGAATTTATCCTCCTGGTGTATCCTCCTTGTCACCTCCCCCCCCCCAATAACTTGCTTCTCAGTGCAAATCTACTTCCAGCTATTATCAGGACCATTTCACATCACTTCTCCTTGATTATCTCAATGGTCACTCATTTCCTTTATTGCAGGAATAATAGCTGCAATAATAAAAGGTCAGCAGCAACTTTAGCACTCCAGGGATTAACAATCAGCCCACCCCTGTTGAAAGGATCTTGGCAAGCCCCACAGCGATGCTAAACTGTGATACCTACCCAGAAAAATACCTCTTCTTCTAAAGAACAACCTTTTTTGCACTGGACAAAAGAAAGAGGACATTTAAAATCCTGTTGTTCTGCACCTGTCTGTGGGTTACAGTTATTTACAGTCTCCGTACAACGCATTTTAAACTGCTGCAAAATCAGTCTATTTATCTATTTTGTTCCATCTCCAGCTTGACAACTGATTTTTAACACACATTTCTTTCCCTTAACCTTGTTGGCAGTTATGCTTTAGAAACTCTCTAAACAATTTACATTGACAGAGCCCCAATAATATATGCCACTTTATTTACTAATGAACATAAATGATGGCACTCCCCACCTGACAACATGCGTAGAAGCACGAACTGAAAAGAAAAGAAAAAAAATTAACCAAGGCAGGAACAAGATACCACATTGAGCCTTCTACTATAATCTTTTTATAGTAGATGATGATGATGATGATGATAGAAAAACACCTTTGTTATAGTTCTATTACCCAAAATTAAATTTACAATGTCTGCACATCAGAGATTAGAAGAAACATACTAAGAAAGATATTTCCACAATTTATTTATTATTATTATTATTATTATTATTATTATTATTATTATTATTATTATTATTATTTATTAAATTTGTATGCTGCCCAACTCCCAAGGGACTCTGGGTGGCTCACAACAATATAAAAAACTATTAAAAGAAAACATAATAAAAACAGTTAAAAACTCATACACACATATTTAGCTACTTCTTTGCAGAAGAAGGAAGCATGTTCTTCAACATGCTAAGCCAGATGTCTTCAGAATTCTAGCTTCTGATGCAGAATCCCCATTAATGACTTTTCATATCTTCTAATGTTGGTTGTGCTGAAAAAAAAAATGGCTTTATATCTCAACGATGGCTGAGTGATGCTAGAAAATGCTGTACCTTATCACAGTCTAGAAGTGATGCATTACACTTTGTACCTTTGAGTCAATCTTCACTCTAGGTGACTACATGAACAAATCCATGCAGTTAAATTGGCAACATTTTTCTAAAGTGTTTTGTCAGGAGTGACAAGACCTGGACTACTAAACTGATTGATTATTAATCATGCCTATGCACATGAATCTACTCAACTAATGGTTAGCATTATTTTGGTGCTGGAAAAGGCTCAATTCAAGGGGGGGGGGAAACTTAATTCATTTATGGCTATATAGAGATTCTAAGCTGATTCCTCTTTAAACTCCACCCCCAGTTTCTGTCATCCCTTCCCCTACCATTTTGCCATTGCCTTTTTCTTAGGGATGAGAAAGTGATTGGTGTAAAGTTACCTCCTGGCTTTGTGCATAAGGCCAGATTAAAACTCAGTCTCCTTGTTTCTAATGAAATGCCTTTAACTGCTACACTAATCTAAAGCATGTTTCTGTCCCTGTGTGTCAAAATGATACGCAATATATACTATGCTGATACCTGATACCTCAAAGTTTATTTTATTTATCTGTCTAATTCTTAACTCCTGGTAATGTATGATGAGAGCCACGGTGGCACAGTGGTTAGAGTGCAGTACTGCAGGCTACTTCCGCTGATCACCGGCTGCCAGCAGTTTGGCAGATCGAATCTCACCAGGCTCAAGGTTGACTCAGCCTTCCATCCTTCCGAGGTGGGTAAAATGAGGACCCAGATTGTTCGGGGCAATATGCTGACTCTGTAAACCGCTTAGAGAGGGCTGTAAAGCACTGTAAAGCGGTATATAAGTCTAAGTGCTTTTGCTATTGCTATGACATCATAGAATGGTTGTGACCATTCTGCCAAATGAAGTGGACAATCGAGTAATATAATATTGATAACTGTCAGGAGGCTATTATAAAAGGCAGTTGTAACAACCATCATCGTTGCAGGAGCCATTGCTGTACATTAACTTTCCAAGAAGTGGGATGCGCTTGTGTTTTGGAGGGGATCAACATATTCTCCAAAGCACCAGAGGGCAATGGGTGGAAGCTTGTTAAAGAGAGATCCAACCAAGAGCTAAGGAGAAATTTCCTGACAATGACAACAATTAATCAATGGAATATCTTGCCTCTCAGAGTTGTGGAGGCTCTATCACTGGAGATTTTCAAGAATAGACTGGCAACCATTTGACTGGGATGGTATAAGGTCTCCTACCTTGAGCAGAGGGTTGGACTATAAAACCTCTAAGGTCCCTTTTTGCTCTGTGATTCTATGTTAACAGCAATCGTGGAACTTAACTGATACAAAAAGTTAAGTATAGGTCCCTAAACTAGACATGTAATTGTATAATGAGTCTTCCCTTTAATAACTCAAGCTAGAAAAACTGTTGACTAAGGCCTTTAACCTGTCTTGGACAAAGCTCATCTAAAGTAAGTGATCCCTTGCTCTCTTTGTATGCAAATCAAAATACCTATAGAACATATATGTACGGTACATACATACCCAGAAACAACATATATTATAATGAAAGAGGCCAACTCAGAAAACTATAACATCTTTGTCAACTTTTCCTTCCACCCAGGCTTTAGACCATGCATATATTGATGGCGAATTAGATTGAAATTTAAGACTTAGAATTTGGTATCAAAGCTTGCTAATTGCTTTATTATGCTCTATATTCGAATTGCTTTATTATGCTCTATATTCCTGGTCTTATGGTTATCCACTAAAGAAGAGTACATTTTCTTTCTACTCTCAAATAAACTTCCTAAGTATGGGCATTAACTATCCAACACACGGAAGGAAGAAGAAATTAAGCCCATCAAATCCCATATCAAGTTTATAATAGGAAGTATCAGCTGCTGAGAGACTAACCCATGATCCTCATTAATCACTCTAAAGTGAAGACTCGGAAAAACTAGACCTCTGACCTGACATAATAGCCCAGTTTGCTATAAGGAAAGTGAATCTTGGAACAGAACTGATAGACAGGAAGAAAGAAACGCTAGGACAGGGGAACAGGCAGGACAGGATTTGGGAAAAAACCAGGAAAACCTGCAAGGAGGGGACAACTCTCTAGAGAGCCAACATGAACAGCTGGAGCTCATGAGCAAAGGGACACTCAGCTGAAGACCCAGAAGCCAACATTTCACATAATCATTTGGAAATAAATAATTAGCAGCAGGGCCCATTCATTTCAACAGAGAAACCAAAATCTCTTTCCCCCTCTCATTATCATCATCTACCTACCTATCTACCCACCTATCTCTCTATCCATCCATCCATCCATCCATCCATCCATCCATCCATCCATCCATCCATCCATCCATCCATCCATCCATCTTACTCGAACACTGAAAGGTAAGATCTTCTGCTGCATTGGGATGTATAAAATCACCTCTTGTAAGCAGGGGAATTCTCAAAGAATTCTGGGAGTGCTATTGTATCTGGAGAAATTCATTACACCGAGACAGAATATACTGAACGGCCAGCGGAAACATATGCAAAAGCCAAAGATAAGCGAGCTCTCAAGTCAAATTCACTTCCTGATCCATGCAGTGTCAGGGAAATCACTGACCACTCTTTAATTCATGGATGTTGTTTTCAGCTTCCCAGACCAGCCCAAAGCCTGGATGACATCCCATTCAAGCAATCACTTGGACTGACCACGCTTAGCATCAGGGATGAACCGAGGCCAGCTACTGGACGTTGCCGGCTGAGACAAAGAGACCATATTAAAGATCACGTTGGCATCTTGAACAGGAGCTGGAACCATTATTATTTTTTTAATTTTTTTAGAAGAGGTAGCGCTTTGATTGCTGCTCTTGTTTTTTAATCACATCTGTTGTGTAGCTGGGTTGATGAATAATTAATGATGCCTCTACCATTACATCCACAGATTACAGCCAAGGAAATGTCTGGTGCGTGTTTGGGTCAGCCTCCACCATTTAGGGGACAGTTATCCATTTTCCCTTTTATATTTGCAACGCAGTCACTTATGACTTTAAAAGGTAATACTTTTATAGCTTTAATCAAAGCGTTTAATATAATTTACACTGATGCCCTGTGTGCTCAAGGTCTGTCAAAATTGATGCTTTAATAATGTGTCATTCTCTCTCTTTCTCTCTCTCTCTCTCTCCCTCTCTCTCTTTTCCCTCCCCCCCTTCCGCCCCCTCTTCCCCGACTGGCCTGAAATCTGTTAAAATTACCACTAATCTAATTGGGAACAAAGTTGTCAAATGCACACAGCTCTGACAGTTTGTCTTTCTGCAAACTGCCAACAGATTGTAAGTTACGCATGTGTTGCGCAGATGGGTAAGTTAAAAGGAACACACCAAAAAAAAAAAAAAAGCTGCAGCAGCAATTTATTAAATCACCTGGAACCAGCAACTCCATTCCAAAAATAGTGAGAATGAAATATAGCCAAAATATAGCTAGAAGAATTGGCACTGGAATATGCCAGAAGGTACCAGTTACAAAACAAGATAAACATTTTGAGAAGCCTCAGCTGTGCAGCAGAATAATGAGGCGTTATTTAACCCAATCTGGATTACCAGTAAAAATTAATTTAGAGTGCACATTTTTTAAAAAAAAAATGCTTAGAAGATATTTTAATCCATTTTTAACTCTTTATAAACCTGACGTGATGTTTTTCAACAACCCCATTGTGACCTCCCTCTGTACCTAGTTTAAATCATCCAATGGAAGTAGCATACAGATGGTGTCCTTTCCTACAGATACTTAACATGTAATCTCTTTCATGTGTTCAACCTCCATTTTGGGAAAGGATCCAGTGAAATGGTTGAGAGCTGACAACATAATGCGAGCAGCTGCTTCCAAGCTACCAACAGAGATCAATTTGGAATTTTTAATCTTAAAATGGGAGAGAATGTAAGTTTTACGCTGAACAGATGTGTCAGATATAATGAAAACCGCCCATTATCTAAACCTCAATTATCCAAATCTCATGACTGCCTAAATTCCAGGGGTGTCCTCCATGTCATTCAATGTCAATACAATCCTAACTTTCAGAACTTCAGGGAGGGAGTGCGGAAAGCAATGCACTTTGACAGAGGAAGAAGAAGAGAGATTGCTAAATGGATTGGCCTCACTTTTCTCCTTTTCTTGCACTTCATTGTGTTGGGTGACTCTTTTCAATGTCCTGAACCTTCTTTCCTTCTTTCCTTCCCTTTCTTCTTTCCTTCTTTCTTTCCTTCTTTCCTTCTTTCCTTCTTTCCTTTTTTCCTTTCTTTTTTTTCTTTTTCTCTTTTTTCTGTTTTTCTTTTGTGTTCTGTCCTGAACCTTCTTTCCTTCTTTCCTTCCCTTTCTTCTTTCCTTCTTTCTTTCCTTCTTTCCTTCTTTCCTTCTTTCCTTCCTTCTTTCCTTCTTTCCTTCTTTCCTTTTTTCCTTTTTTCCTTCTTTCCTTCCTTCTTTCCTTCCTTCCTTCCTTCCTTCCTTCCTTCCTTCCTTCCTTCCTTCCTTCCTTCCTTCCTTCCTTCCTTCCTCTTGCTCTTGCTTTTTCTATTTCCTGGTTAGTTTCTCAACTGCTAATCTCAGTCGGGAACAGTGGACAAAAAGGAATGATCAACTGTAAATGCTTTTCTCACTTTCTCTTTTACCTCTATGATAGCCTTGCCATGTTTAGATAGTAGATAGGCTGTACTGAAATAAAGAGAAAGGCAGCAAAGTGAAGAGCACCAAGACTGGTATACTGTTACAGCTCATATTTTGTAGATAAAGGATAACATTTCTAGGGTAAAAGCAGAAATATCCAGGCTGGAATCTGATAATTTTGTTTTACAAACTGAGAGCCAAATCAAGGTGAGATGTGGAAAACCCTCTTTGATCAGGAAAGGAGAAGACATTGACTAAGATATTAACTTTCCTGCAGGTAAGAAAACCAAGACATCTTAGAGAGTTATTTAAGTTCTCTATTTTTGTAGAGATTAATCGAAAGTCGTCTTATCTGTCTAATTTACTATTCCTTCAATTCTTGGCTATCAGCATCAGATCCAACAAAACAAGGCATATTCTTTTGTGCGTATTGCCACTCTAGTTCCCCAGCTGTTTATCACAAAGAGATTTGTACCAGTGATGGCTACAGATGTTTACCACTTTTGTCAGAATGAACAAAATTATATATATATATATATGCAATGTCTTGCCACACAGAGAAAAGAGGCTGCTATCCTCTATCTGACCACCTTACCCTTCCTACAGATGCACCAGTATCATGAATAAATGTCTATGGAGATTCTCAGTCATCCAGGTCATGGTTGTCTCAAAGGTGCTTTTTCAAGAGGCAACTGGACTTTCTTATTTTTCTTTGAAGATGTTTTGCTTCTCATCCAAGAAGCTTTTTCAGCTCTGACTGGATGGTGGGGAATGGAAGGATTTATATTCCTTGCAGGCAGCTGGTCATTTGCATTCTTTTAGAGAGTCATTGAGGCCACTTGGAGGTTTGTCTTTGTCCTCAGGGACACAGTTCAGTTTCAGATGCAGACAACACATCTCATCCCCAACAGCCTGTGCCTGTGTTCAACAGTAAAGGGACACAGGGCAAAAAAAAAAAAACATCCTGCAGAAAGCACAGCTCCACAACACAGTCCTTTCAGCAGTTCCAAGAAGGCTCCACACCCATTTGCACTATTCAGGTGACTCTGAGGACACAGACAAACCTCCAAGTGGCCTCAACAACTTTCTAAAAGAATGCAAATGACCAGCTGTCTGCAAGGAATATAAATCCTTCCATTCCCCACCATCCAGTCAGAGCTGAAGAAGCTTCTTTGGATGAAAAGCGAAATGTCTTCAAAGAAAAACAAGAAAGTCCAGTTGCCTCTTGAAAAAACACCTTTGGGAGTATCATGAGTACTTTTAAAAACATGCTTTTGGGTTCCACAATGGTGGTTTTGTTTATCATACAGTTGGAAGCATTCTACTAAAATCAGATGGCAGCAGTCTTTCACTGGAAAACAGAAGAGGGACAATACCTGGCTGTTTTGTATGTTTTGTACTTTTTCCCTTGTGCTCTGCTTTTGGTGTTATTTAGCCTAATGAAAGCTGCATCCACTCCACATTCTTTGTAGGTTATTTAAAGACTGCGTTGGTGCAAGATGGTAAATCTAGGTGGTTTATTTTTTAATAATTTAATACAAACCGACCCAGATGGATGATTTATGGTTCAATGTACAGGTAATCCTCAACTTACAACAGTTTCTTTAGTGACTGTTCGAAGTTAAACAGCATTAAAAAAAAGTGACTTATGACCATTTTTCACACTTACAACTGTTGCAGCATCCCCATAGTCACGTGATTTACCTTTGGATGCTTGGCAACTGGTTCATATTTATGACGGTTGCAGTGTCCTGGATCACCTTTTGCAACCTTCTGACAAGCAAAGTCAATGGGGGAGCCAGACTCACTTAACAACTATGTTACTAATTGAACAACTGCAGCGATTCACTTAACAAATGTTGCAAGAAAAGGCATAAAATGGGGGGGGGGAACTCACTTAACAAGTTTTTCACTTAGCCACATAAATTTTGGGCTCAATTGTGGCCATAAGTCAAGGACTACCGGTGTTGTGTATAACTTCACGTCTGTATGAAGACATGCGAGCTGTAGTCATATGCCCTGCCAATGCTGCAGACCTGATGAAGTGGCAGTGACATGCAAAAACTGTGAACCCCATGATATTGACAGGAATAACACAAAGAACAAGAAGACTGTTGTGTATAACTTAAAGATGAGGAAATGCAGTAACCAAGTGAAGTGTGTTCTGTACAAACTCCAGAATTGGTACTCATTTAGGTAGCAATTTAATTTCTGCTGTTAATAGTTTGGTCCAGTTTTCAGTCCCAGCATAATCACTAGATAGTCCTGTTTGCAACAAGTCCAGCTTAGGTTAGGCTCTTATTACACTGCAAAGTTGAGAAAGGTAGGTCTAGAAATAAGAAAATGCACAGACAGAGAAAAAGGTCGTAAGAAAAAAAAAAGAGGGGTATAGACTACAAAGAGAAAGAAACGGGTAATAAAATAAGGGATAAGAGAAGAATGCTTGCTGGAACCAAGATAATTTTGGGTTTTGCCAATGGCCTGTTGAAAAGTAAATCCCTCTCCCCATAAATGTTTAAGGAAGAAAGACAAGCCAACATGAAGAAAGATATGTTTTATGCATACAAAAGAAGGAAGCCAGGCTTTAGGGTCTGTGATTTATTTAATGACGATCTTAACCTCACTTAGAGGCCGTTTATATGATTTACTGAATTCTTCTTCCCCTTGCTAATTTCTTAGGAAGTTATACGCTGTTAATCATCGCAAGAATAAAATTAATTAGAGTGCCTATTTGGTAGCAATGAGAGGGTAAATAAATTTCAAACTGAATCCGGGACAGAAGGGGAAAAAGGTACGGCGTCCAGCACCATTTTTATTTTTAGAAAAGCAAGTACAGGAGGAAGTTTTTGAAAAAAACAAAAGGAGAAGAGGCAGAATTGTTTCTTGCCTGTATCTTCTCAAGCAGTTGTCCTGTCAATAGTTTACAATCATGTGATTGCCATGGCAAGATATAGTTATCCCTTTTATTATTATAGTTGGTTGCACCATCAATCAGATGTTTAGACTGGATTTGGTATTTTTATCCACCTATCGAGTCCTTCCTGAGGACCTGGGATAGGCAGATGTTATTGTTTGATGATGTTCAAGTTATCATCCCAGGACATTACAGACACAAAAATGTGAAATCACAGCTGCCAGTACTTTACTTGGTGTTGGCCTTCATACATATCAAATTCTCCTCAAGTAGATGTGCTTATCCAAGTAGTGTGGCCTTTTGCAAATGATATATGGAGAGTTTGTCAATATACAGATTTTCTAAGTGCCACTGCCATCCAAGGCTTTTTGGTATGGCACTCGGTGTGCCAATAACCAACGGGATCATTATAGACGGTTAATGTGATAAACTTTCAATTTCAGTCTTCAAAGCTTGGTACTTTGTGATCTTCTCCAATTCTTTGTCTTCAGTTTTATTATTTCCTGTTATTGCCACATTAACTATCTATACTTTCCTCTTTTCAACCAGAGTTAAATCTGGAATGTTATGAGCCAAGACTTGTATTTGGAAATTCCATAATATTTTAACCTGCTCATTTTCGACTATTTTTTTTCAACTCTAGTTCTCAACAATTTTTCATTACTGCCACGTGATAATTTTTAGTTATTTAGTTACTGCCAGTGAATTATTTTGGTTATATTGTTGTTTAGAATCAGTCTGGGAGATCTTCTTTATTATTATTATGCATTCATGAAAAAAGTAAAAAGGAATTACACCTAAGTGAGCTATAAATTAAGACTTTATCCTGTTATTGATTTAAGCTATAAAGGTGCTTCTTTCCTAAAGGACAATAATATTAATGAGCTTCTAATTCATTAAACTTGCTACATCTGTTAGGAAATTCAGTAGGAAGGGAGGATGAAAGCTATTTTCTGCTATAGTTGTTATATAAAAAATGGAGACAGAGGAAATTTTGTTGAATCTTTTTTTCCTATTCTATCCACTTGAGGTATATAAAACCATTACATTTAAGTACTATAATAGCCAACATATGCTTTTCTTTAGAAATGACACTACCATCTGGATTAACGTCTACCAATGATTTCAGACAATATTATACTCCCCACCCCCCCCACCCCCCGCTGACTGGAGAAAACTACCTCAGAGACATTAAGTGCAATTTCAAAAACAGGATAGCAGTAACAACATTAAGACTAGTCTCTCCCTGCCAGTTGAGATTTGTAGTCTATAAGAGGAGAGTAAGAAGTCAGATTTCTACATTGATCCAATATCAGATGTTAATTAATTTAAAAGCAAATATCCTGCAGGGCCCAATGTACTCATCTCCCACTGCCTTTGATTGAAATATCAGAGTTCCTCAAAGCATGGCTCTTGCTGCCCTGATACGGCATGTTATTGATTCTCCCGAGTTCTGCCACCATTTCGTTATTGCAATAACGTCCATGTTCCCTGAGCACCACGAAGAAGTCATGTTAACATTTAGTTTTTCCAAAGGATACATTGAAAAAGCAGGTGGGACGGAGAAAGGAGACGATAAAAAAAAAAGGGGGGGGGAGATTCTCACCTGAATGCATCTTGCCTTGCCTTGTGGCTATTGTCATGAACGTAGCAAACCTTCTGGGCCACAACATCCAAGCGCCTGGAGCAGGGAATGGGCACGCTGGGATAATTGATGTACTCAATCTGACCGTGCACAGGTGGCACAAAATGGCATACAGCAGCTTCTCGGGTTTACCACTGCCATCTGTTGCCATAAGAACATCTGTCGTCAAAGTCACCCTGTCACCCTCTGTTAAAGTTACAGGTTTGGTGAACAGAACAATGTCCTCAGAAAAAGGAAGGGGGTGGAGGGGGAAAAAAAACCCAAGATACATGGCAGGCCAGGAAAAAGGAAATCGATGGGTAGGGAGGCTTATTTTTGTACCAGGAGGGAGCTCGATTGGGGAGGGCAAGGCAATGCGAGCAAGCAAGCAAAGCAGCTTGGAGCATCTCAACAAAAATATCAGCAATCGTTGTGGGAATGAGGAATCTGGGCTTGAAAGAGATGCAAAGGTCAAGCACTTCGTTGCATTTAAAGGAAGAGGCTTGCAAATTCATCCTGGGCAGTGGATTTCTTTGGCACCACCAGCTGTGTGTTGTAACAAATAGAATTTATTGAACAAGGTGCCTTCCTTCCTGCATGAGCTATTTATTCAGAACAGGCTGGTTAAGATGAAAGAGGCACCTTTGCGCTAACACTTCTCTGTGGGAAATCAGGGTCATAGCAAGCATGTTTGGATGGATCGCTAAAGATGTGCTCAACACAGAGATGTAGACAAGCATGATAGAGATGAGACCACCCAAGTCTTGTTCTCATGAGGAATTCTTCTAAACTGGCTTTTTGCTAAAAGTGGCCCATATACAGTATATACAAAGAAAAATTGCATCAAGAAGACCATGTATGCTATGGACAAAGTGCCCTAAAATTAAGCCCAGCAAAGCACTTTAAACTGCTAAGGTCATGCATTGCTATAATTTTGCCAAAAGTGATTCTCTTGGATTTGCTGTGGCCCACACCAAGCCATTAATATCCCTAAACCAGACTAGTGATGGGCAGGATGGGCCATAATCAGGTTCTCTTATCCTCCTGACTTTTTTGGCTATGATTCCCTTTGCTCCATTTAACCATGCTTTAACATGATACACTAATAAATGAGGGCTTCTAGCCAACTTTGATCCTGAAAAAAAACTGAGCCAGACTGGACTTAGTTAGCAGAATAACAGAATAACTGAACTGGAAGGAACCTTGGAGGTCTTTTAGACCAACCTCTGCTCAAGCAGGAGGCCCATTGCAGACAAGTGGTTGCCAATCTCTTTTTTTAAAACCTCCAGTGATGAAGCACCCACAACTTCTGAAGGCAAGTCATTCTACTGGTTAATTGTTCTGTCAGGAAATCTCTCCTTATTTCTAGGTTAGTCCTCTCCTTGATTAGTTTCCATCCATTGCTTCTTGTCCTGGCTTCAAGTGCTTTGGAGAATAAGTTGACCCTCTCTTCTTTGTGGCAGACCTTTAGATATTGGAACACTGCTATTATATCACCTCTAGTCCTTCTTTTCATTAAACTAAACATACCCAATTCCGGCAACCGTTCATTGTATGTTTTAGCCTCCAGTCACCTAAAAATCTTTGTTGCTCTTCTCTGCACTCTTTCTAGAGTCTCAACATCTTTTTTATATTGTGGTGACCAAAACTGGATGCAATGTTCCCAGTGTGGTTTTACCAAGGCATTATTATGTGGTATTAACACTTCACATGATCTTGATTCTATCTTTCTGTTAATGCAGCCTAGGATTGAGTTAGCTTTTTTGGCAACTGCGGCACACTGCTGGCTCATTTTTAAGTGATTGTCTCTGTGAGCTAAGCTTGGATGTCAAAAATAGACTGGAAGATGGCAAACAGGAGGATTACAGTCTGCCATTGCAAAGCAAGCTCAGCTCAAAAGAGACCTTACTTTTTAATGGAAGACAGTGAAACCTAATAAGGGCTTTAGTCTCAATTAAAGTATGCAGCCCAAAAGAAACAGAACAATTGCCAGAACAAACCCCATTGTACTAGCTGGTATCATATGCCAAGATAGGATATGTCTTTGTTTAACAGTCAAAGGAATATTTGTAGAATAGTATTGAGGCTTCTCCTCTTGTTCTGTCTATTTTTCCATTACCCCAGCCACCTTCTCCGTTCAAGTAATTAAATCTGGTAAAAAGATTAGACTGGCATCTTTTCTGTTCAACAAAAGCAACTCCACTTGGGATTTTAAGATAGCTTTGTAGCAGGTTTTGCCTACTGCTGAAACTAGTTGAAAATCCATGTATAGAGCAGTCGCCAGAATGTTTTTCCAAAGCATAAATGCCAGTCATAGGGACACTCAGTAAACTCAGAGCTGGAAATGGGATACAAGAGTAGGTGAGTAGATGAGGGATTTTAAAATAGCAATAACATTTTAGGCTTATATACCACCCTACAGCGCTTTAACCACTCTCTGGATGGTTTACAATGCAGAGCATTATTTTCATATTGCCCCCAACTATCTGGGTCTTAATTTTACTGACCACAGAAGGATGGAAGTCTAAGTCAACCTTGAGCTCTGTTGGAATCGAACTCCAGGCTGTGGGCAGAGTTTGCACTTTAACCATTGTGTCACTAGGACTTCTAAATGACCTTCTTGTGACCATTTTAATTTTACATCATTCCTTTGAACCACTGAAAACTTCCTTGATTATTACTAAAAAGTTCCAGGCTCCTGGATCTGCAATCAAGAAGGTAAAAACCTGCAGGTATATATATATCTATATTGTTAAGTTCTGGGACAGAAGAGGCTTCAGACTTGTTCGGTACAACAGCTCTTTATTGTAAACTATGTACAGACTCCAGGAGCACTCCAATCTGACAGCCAGCCTTTTATAGGGAGCTGTCAGTGGAGCTGTCCAATCAGGGCTCTCCATTTTCCCGCTCAAATGGAGGACCTGACCGTAGACTGTGCAGTTTGGATACTCAACTCCTTCCTCCATATTCACAAACATATCTCTTTTCCTTCATACACAGATGCACCCCAGACGTATCCATTTTTACTGTCAGTGACAAAAGAGATGACTCCATTTACCTGTCTAGCTGATTGCATGTGAAATAGGCAGCGTTTCAGCAAAAGCTGCCTTGAAATTTGTGGCTTTCTCCATCCTATTTAGCAATTTAAACATCACCTCTAGAAGAGACGTATATTTATAATACTTGCCCATGTTTATTGGTGACAACAAGCACCATGATTGCTGACTTCGGTCCAGCAGCCCTTGCCAAGACACCTAGACAGTATTTGATTACAGAAAGATAGTTGGTAAAATGTTGATGTTTTATTATCTGCTTTGCAGGGCAGATTTACGAGCCAGCCAGCAGTTTTTCCTCCAGATTTTTAATTTAAAGCTCTGGACAAAAACTCACTGGAGCGTTTAAAAACATAAAGGGATGGATGTACTTTTAAAAAATATGAGATGGCAAGACTCTCACTTTTTCCTCCCTTTAACTAAATGCTCTGCAGTTTGGGGGGGGGGAAACTATCCATAGAGTCTTCAACATGTGCCTGTCCACAAATTATTTGCAGTATTTTTGTCATCTGTCTATGTAGTTATGCATTTTTGGTATAGTCAGCTCCAAAAGCACTGGGGGAAAAATAGTTGCCTATTTGGTGAGAGTCATATACTGTTCTATTAAGAGCCAAAACAGAAGCAAGGTGCAAACAAAAATGGTCAGAAAACTCACAATTTCAGAAAGTTTTAAAAGTATGTCAGATTTTTGTTTCAGGAAAGATGAAGACTACCTAGATGTCTATGGAGATTCTCAGTCATCCGGGTCATGGTTGCCCCAAAGGCGCTTTTATAAAAGGCAACTGGACCTCCTTCCAGTTCTGAAGAAGCTTCTTGGATGAGAAGTGAATACATTTTCAAGCTAAAAGCCCCCCCAAGGAAGTCCAGTTGCCTTTTATAAAAGCGCCTTTGGGACCAGAGTACTTAGGCTTCTTTCCTTTTAGCATGTATCTTTCCAAGAACTTTCTGGGAGTGAAACACCAATATTTGCTTCCATCAGGATCTGCAGCTGTCAGTCTTTCAACGTTCGATTGACTGACTCTACCAGTTTGACTGGAACTATATTTATTGTTAATAATAACAGAATTCTGAAAACTGATGGCATTTTTCTTTCCTTTCCTTTTTTTTGTACCCCAGGAAGTTAGAGCAGAGCCAGTCTGAGCTTTGAACGGTTGTTTGAGTCAAGCCAAAGAGAATGCAAAGCATTAGAAGTGTAGGCCCAAAGGTGGAACCTGCATTTAATTAACAGGTCCCTTCCGACGTAAGAAACAAGAGTACAAATGCAACCAGAAACAGGAGCTTTTTCCAAAGGACTTACCGTCCGTCAGATAACAGAAACTCTGGTTTTATAAGCCTTCCATGACAACC
Source organism: Thermophis baileyi (assembly GCA_003457575.1). NCBI lineage: Eukaryota > Metazoa > Chordata > Lepidosauria > Squamata > Dipsadidae > Thermophis > Thermophis baileyi. The sequence continues at coordinate 2,723,156 of QLTV01002925.1, read as the reverse complement.
CACAAATTCAGCAATAGGCAGCTAATTCTCATATCTTATTGCTTTTTTTGTATTCAAGTTATTTTCTTTTTGATATTTCTTTACAGGGGACATTATGCTATTTACTAACCAATAGCGAAGGGGTGATTATTGGTAGACTTGCTTGCTTGCTTGCTTGCTTACCAAATGATATCTTCATCATGAGTCACTTGGCTTGGATCAGAGGTGGGTTCCTCCCAAACCGGTAGCGACCCACTGGTGATGTCACGATGACGTCATGGATCCGGTTTGGTCGGTGCCGGTCTGTTGGTGCCGCCATCTTTTTTTTTTTTTTTAATTAATTTTTTTTCCCTGGGGGGGGGATTTTTTGCTGGTTTTTGCTTCTGCGCATGCGCAGAAGCTGAGTTTTCGGCACTGTCTGCGCATGTGCAGAAGCCGAGTTTCCAGCACTGCGCATGCGTTGCCATCTTGTTTTTGGCTTCTTCTTCTTCTTCTTTTTTTTTTTATTTTTTTGCGCACGCGTGAAGGAAGCGAACCAGCAGCGAGGTAAGTTAGAACCCACCCCTGGCTTGGATGATTCATTGGATGGGTTTCCACTTAGATTCAAAAATCTGGCTTTCTTCACAAATGGATATCCTTTCAATTTTTCTTGCTAAATACTTATATTAATATTTTTACAGGTGGTGTGGATGGTAGACTCCTGAAAATTGCAAATTATTTTTTATATATTGCCTTTGTCACCAACAAGCTCAGAAAGCCTCAGGTAACAGAACTCTTACTGACCAGGAAGTATATGGAAAATATTTGTAGGTTAGGATTGGATTGTTTGATTTTTATAAAGATATAAATAAGTGGCTTCCAATCTTCTTCACTACAGTTATATGTACAATTATATTTTAATCCCTCTCTCTATCTAAAGTTACATTATGACTCTCTTTGTTTTATAATCTGTCCTGTCTAATCATGAAAACCATCAATCAAGGATGTCCAACCTTGGCAATTTTAAGACTTGTGGACTTCAGCTCCCAGAATTCCCCAGCCAGCATGGCTAGCTGAGGAATTCTGGGAGTTGAAGTCCGCAGATCTTAAAGTTGCCAAGGTTAAGACACCCTTCTCATAAATCATAAAATCATTTTTTTTCCTTTTTGATGCAAAATGTCTATAAGGGGTTTCCAGTAACTAATATATGCTAATACAATACTGATTTTTCTCTAATCAAGTCATTTTAACAATTTTAAGCAGGTTTGGTCATCTTTAGCAAGCATTCCTTTCTTGTAGATATTGCCATATCTTTCCATTTTTGTGCAGTCTTGCTGCAGTTGCAATATATAAAAACCCTGTTCCATGCCTCTTTTCTCTTTATCCATCAGTCCCAGGAGGAAAAGTTCTGGTTTCAATTAAATGTTAATCTTTAAAATCCTCTGGATCACTGTGTATATCAGAACCCAAAATTTTCTAGGTTTTTTTTTTTTACACATCCACCAAGCATGATAAAATAACCTTTCTTGTTGTTCACATTTCCAACATAAATTTGAAGTACCTTTATACTTTCTATACAATTTTTCTGGTGTCATATATTGATAGTGCACCATTTTATAAAGAATTTATAAAAATTCTCCTTAAGATTCTATCTCTATCTATTGGCCCTGATGGATTATGTGCCTACTTTCTGAAAAAGCTTTCCACTGCCATAGCTGAACCTCTAAGCACAATCTATGAGGTATCTTTCAGAACCAGCTCCTTTCCCGACCTATGGTCACTAGCCACGGTCATTCCTATCTTCAAAAAGGGAGACCCCAGCCTAGTTGAAAATTACCGACCAATCTCACTGTGTTGTGTCACCTGTAAAGTCATGGAATCAATCATAAACCAATCCATCACCCTCCACTTAGAGACAAACAACCTACTCTCTAACAAGCAGTTTGGTTTCAGAAAAAAATTGTCCTGTAATCTGCAACTCCTACACTGCAGAAACATTTGGACCACACAACTCAACCAGGGTAAAGCAATAGATGCAATATACATAGACTTCTGCAAAGCCTTTGATTCAGTAGTACACAACAAACTACTGTTAAAACTAAGCTCTTACGGTATTTCCAGATCCCTGCACACGTGGATAGCCGCGTTCCTGTCAAACAGGCAACAAGTAGCCAAAATAGCAATAGCAATAGCAATAGCACTTAGACTTATATACCACTTTATAGTGCTTTACAGCCCTCTCTAAGCGGTTCACAGAGTCAGCATATTGCCCCCAACAATCTGGGTCCTCATTTTACCCACCTCGGAAGGATGGAAGGCTGAGTCAACCTTGAGCCGGTGAGATTTGAACTGCCGAACTGCAGCTAGCAGTCAGTGTCCCCCAAGGCAGTGTATTAGGACCCACACTCTTTCTGCTTTACATAAATGACCTTTGCGATCATATTATAAGCAGCTGCACCCTCTTCTCTGATGACATAAAACTATTTAACACCACCGACAATACTACTACCCTACAAAGCGATCTTGATTATGTGTCAGAATGGTCGAACAATTGGCAACTCCAAATCTCAACTAACAAATGCTCTGTCTTTCACATTGGCAACAAAAATCAGAACACCAAATACAAGCTGGGTGGATACGACCTCGTAGATGATCCTCACTCTGTCAAGGACCTAGGAGTATTCATCTCAAACGATCTAAGCCCCAGAGCTCACTGTAACAGCATTGCCAAAAAGGCTTTAAGAGTTGTTAACCTAATTTTGCGAAGCTTCTTCTCCGGTAACACTGTACTTCTAACTAGGGCATACAAAACCTTTGCCAGACCAATCCTCGAATACAGCTCATCTGCCTGGAATCCACACTGTATATCGGACATTAATACAATTGAGCGGGTCCAGAGGTATTTCATGAGAAGTGTACTCCACTCCTCTGCTCACAATAGAATACCTTATGCCACCAGGTTGAAATTTTGGGATTGGACAACCTTGAACTATGTTGCCTATGGTCTGACCTTAGCATAGTACACAAAATTGTCTGCTACAACGTACTACCTATCAACGACTACTTCAGCTTCAACCACAATAATACATGGGCAAACAATAGATACAAACTCAAGGAAAACCACTCCAAACTCGATTGCAGAAAATACGATTTCAGAAATAGAGTGGTCAATGCCTGGAATACTCTACCTGACTCCATTGTTACTTCCTCAAACCCCCATAGTTTCAACCTTAAGCTGTCTACTGTGGCCCTCACACCATTCCTAAGAGGTCTGTAAGGGGGCATGTATAAGCGCACCAGCGTGCCTACCATCCCTGTCCTACTGTCCCCATTTATTCGTACTCATTTCCTGTGCTCATGTCCATGTTTATACTTATACCTGTTATCTCGTACATGTTTGACAAAATAAATAAATAAATAAAATAAATAAATAAAATAATGTAATAAATCCTTTCAAATACATATTTTTCCATTCTTCCATATGAATATTATAACCAAAGTATTTAGCCCACATTATCACACATTGTTTGACCTGTTATTCAGTTTCAAATTTCAATAAAAGGTCATGCATTGTAGCAATTATATTTTCATCATTTGAACACAATTCCATTTCAAATTCTGTCAAAATATTCAATACCATGGATTATTTTGCCTACTTTAATCTTTCTGATAACTAACAAAGACAACTGACAACTATATCCTTCTATCATCAGTTGTTCTCTTGATTTTATTTTATATTTCCCTTGATTAAATTCTACTATCTGACGATATGTTAACTATTTATCTTTGCCTATTATTTTTTGTCTATAAAATGCTTCTGCTGAGAGACATTTAAGATGTTTTTGGGAACAAATGGGGTTTTATCTATTCTATATTCTCAATATGGCACATTTAACATAATGATTTCTAAAATATATATTAACCTTGAGTTTTTTGCACCACAAATATCCATGCCACCCAAATATTAGGCCATTTTCTTCTAACTCTAAAAGTCTTTTATTTCTTAGCAAAACTCATTCTTTCATCCCAATCAAACAAACTGCAAAACACAAATTCAGATCAATTAAATCCAATCCTCCTCTTTCCTTTGCATTTTATAATACCTACCTTATGTTTAATTTGTGCCTTTTCCCCTTGCCATACAAACTTAGATATACCTTTTTGGCATTGTTTAAATGATATATCAGTTGTCAAAACAGGTATTGTCTGAAATAAGAACATCATTCTAGGCAGAATATTCATCTTTATCACAGAAATTCTCCCTAATGACAGAAATCTTTCTCTATAACTTTCTTTATATATATTTCTTTTTTCATCTCCTTTTTTCTTTCTTTCTTTTCTTTTGCCAAGTTAATTTCTTACTTTCAGAAATTTTCCTACACATGCAGAAATGCTTCCTCCCCCATTTCACTGTCTGAAATACACTTTGAGAACTTACGAAACAATGCAGTGTTGGGATGCATTAGAAGGATTGTCCTCTGTTCCAAGGCATCTTCCAGTTATAAACTGCAAACTTGTTTTTTTTTTCTAAATGTGAATTGATTTGGACAAGCCATTGGTAAATGTACATATTCAGAGAAAAGTATGCAGGTATAAATAAATGCCTTCTAAAATTCCAATGGCTAAAGCTGATTTTCACTTCCCATTTTGTTATTCAGCACATGAAAGAATGGAATGTTGCAAAAGCCCATAAGAATCTCCTGTTTGAGAGAAGGTCCCCTATGAAATGCTTGAGCATTATCTTTGGTCAAAGCGTTGGTTTTGCACAATGCTCTTAAACATGGAACATTGCGAGGCAAAGCTAAAGGGTTGGTTCAGCAGAATAAGCCTCAGATTGGCCTAAAATCTGTATTCCCACCACTGCAGTCTATTGTCTCCAAGTTATCTAGCCAAAACATGGCTTTCACACAAGCTACTCTCCAGTGTGATGCCACAGCTCAGCAGATGACCCAGCTCATCAGCCCCAACTCTCTGCAAGTCTGTCCCTCCCAAACCATAGTTTTTACACAAACTACTACTCTCCATTGTGATGCCACAATTCAGCAGCCCCACCTTAAGAAGTCCAGAGTTGCAGTACTGTATACACAGACTAGCTGATTCCTAAATCAGTTTTCATTTGAGTATCAAGGAATAAATCCAGGAATAAACCATTCTACAAATACACCAGGTTGATTTGCCGTGCTGCTGTATAACCAGAGATTTTTTTATTTATTTTTTCCTAAAATTCATAAAACACCCAGAGGATTATTTAGGATTAATAGATTATCAAAAATGCCATTTGGCACTCTCCTAGATTTTCTTTTCTAAATCCCTGTAATAAATGCAGCTGTTTACTAATAAATAAAGCCTCAGCTGTAACAGAAATAAATTAGATGCACTTAATTGGTTGATTGCAAGCCTCCGCTCTTTATTATAATACTGCTTCTTGTTATTTTGTGATGTCAGGGTAACGTGGCAGATTGACAGTGTGTTTATGAATCACAGTTTACAGATGGCAGGCCCTGTTTTCTTCAGCAGTTATGAGCACAAGTCACAGGAGGACGCAGTACAGGGTTTTTGCCAAAAAAGACCCCCAGAGATTTAGCCGTCTCCATTTCTCTTATGCCAATCTTCTTCCTGACAGGACTATGATTGCACAAAAACCTATGTTCAATAAACTACAGCCACCTGGCACAAATTTAGAAATGCTGAATGCTCAAAAGAGTCCTGGGTATCTCCATGTGATTTCTATTCATGTCCAAAAGGGCTTAGCAACAATGCTTGGAACACGTCTTACACCATTAGTCACATACAATTTTATCCACTCCCTTTTGCACCCCCACCTCCTTCCCCACAGCTCAAACAGAGAGAAGAATTAGTTTGGCTGGTAATTCTGTCTTCCTCCCATCTTCAAAAGGTCTTGAGAGCTTGTAAGAACTTGAACTTTTGACAGCTATGAAATTCGTTTGGAATACTCCTTGATCTCTTTATGGAAAGAAGGCTTCAGACCAGAGCTTTTCCTATTTCATCGTTAGCCATGAACAGACCTGAGGGATTACAGTAATAATATTCCACAGACTTGTAAACTTGTGTCATTTGTTATGCACAGAATGGACTAGATTCTACCAAGCTCGTTCATTGGAACACTGGAAAGAGAAAGAATCTTTACAGTTCACTAAAGCATAAACTTCACCCATGCATTTAAAATCACATTAGTGTCTTATGAGGAGACAATCTCTTCCAAAGGTCTTCAAATCATCTAAAAAGTCCCCAGTCCTACCTTTGTCCATAAAGACAAAGAAGTATAAGCTTACTGCTAGAGAACTGTTCTGTCCATCTGTCTCATAAAATTGGAATAGATTAAAATTTGACTGAACTGTAACATTAGTATGAACTAGCATGATTAATTTCTATGTTCTCCTGAGTGAAATCCATTTCTGGAAACTCCAAGATAAGAAAAAACATCATGGAATGGGTATCTAGAATGGGTGTCTAGAAGCAAATGTAACTATGTACATTACCATGCTCGCTCACTCTCATATATACCACTCGATGTGGTATAAGGACATTCATGTTTACACAGCTCATTTTTCTGACTGAAACTGAATAATAGTGCAAATGCTGGTGCAAAACTGGGAAAATGAAAAAAGGAGCAACAGTCAGAATTTTTTGAAGTTCCATCGAGGGAGGACATTTGGTGAAGCCTGTGGGATGGCACTGCAGATACTCTGTGGGAAAAGCTCACAGGCTGTCCTACCTCAAAAGTTATTTATTATGTTAATTTATATGCTGTTGCCTCATAGGACACTAATTAAGGACACTTAATTATAAGTTGCACCAAAACCATCAAAATGTAACATTAGAACAGCATGACAGCCAATCAAAGGTATAAAATAAATGTAAAAACCCTATGCACTCACTCTTCAAAAACGTCCTCCATAACTTAGCTGTTCGTCTAAACTGCACCCTCTGTCCCAAAGACTCATTGAAAGAGCATTGACCTTGTTTGAATTTCAAAAAGACAAAATGGAAGGAGATGTCATCCTCACTTCAAGAGGCAAGCTGCCCCAAATCTCTCAGTTAAGGGACAGCTTCTGAAGGAATGGATGCACCTTTTCCTCTTTTAAATCAAGTGACATCTCTTTCTTCCTTGAAGAATCATTTATGACCCATCTGAAACTCACAAAGATGAAACACGCAGGTGGCAGAGCTCATCTTGCAAAAAAAAAAAAATTCTTTGAGCTAATATCAAATCACCTCACAAAATGCCTCCTGTGAAATTTTGCCTGGCCAGCATTCAAAGTGAATGAGAGTGATATTGTCTTCAAAAATGCTCAGACTAGGGGATTTCTGGAGAAAGAAATGACAGACTGAAGATGACTCTGTGAAAAACAGAGCCAACAACCATGGCAAAGAACAAACAGCTGATGAGTAGATTGGTTCTTTGAACCTCTCTGGACAAAAAAAGAATGGGAGATTGCCCACAAGTGCTCCAGACAGTTCCTCCTTATGAGGAGACTGCAAGATAGGGGTCTCCGGGTTGAGCACTGGGAGACAAGGGAATAGGGAGTTATGGAATAAGGAAATCCTTAATGGATTCCTTCCTTCCTTCCTTCCTTCCTTCCTTCCTTCCTTCCTTCCTTCCTTCCTTCCTTCCTTCCTTCCTTCCTTCCTTCCTTCCTTCCTTCCTTCCTTTTCATTCTTCACACTTCACCAATTTCTTATCTAACATTCCATATCCCTGTGTTCCTTAAAAGACCAAAGAACTTTCCAAGATTGACATACAAAGAGAGAAACTCAGTAGCAATCCTATAATTAGCAAGAGCAATCCTGTAAAGCAACTTTGTTGAAATATGCCTGGCGGAGTAAAACAGATTTTGTTCATCTGAAGTTCTCTGCATGATTGGACCTCTAAATAAAGGAAGCTATTGGAGTGGTATTGGGTCAATACAATCATAATTGTATCTCTTCACAGGCTTTACACATGGAACAAGTCATGTTAGAATGTCTTCCTTTAGAGTCCTTTTTAATGTGGACATTTGTTTCTTTGGCTCCTTTTTTCTATCATATATTTTGTATAGATGTTTTGTATATAGATGTTCTTATGGACATCCCAAAAAAATCTCTGCTATAATAATATTGATGGGTCCAAGTGACCAAGTTTTCTTTAGGGTAGAATGCAAATTGGAATTTGTGCCTCCATATATTACACCAACTGACTGAAAAACATATGACGATATACACCTAAATAATGCTTTTATGTTTTATGCTTTCATCTGTAGAAAATCTTTATTAACTTGGTGCAGTAATTAGCTTAAACTATTTTGGTGAGCAGTGCACACTTTAAGCATGATTGGGAAAAAAATATTTCTCCTTGCCATTCATTAATTTCTCTCCTGGCAGTTTTCCATCTCTAGTGACCCTGAAAATAAAGTTGCAGGTGCTTTTAAGGAGTACATGCAACCTTTAAAGTAGCTGCAACTTTTTTTCAGTTTGAAATCTGTTTTCCTAGAGAAAAGATTTGGCAAATGGCCACAAATTCAGATGGAACCATAGCTAACATGCCCTGAAACATCAGTCTCAAATATTTCAGTGTGCATTTACCCATTTACTCCATCAATCAATTTTTCAGTATGGCCATAAGGCCAGCAGCCAGTCAGAAATAAAACAAGTAAAAATGAGCATGTATACAACTAAAAAGAAAGAAAATTAATATACTTTTCCAGACCTGAGGACAGCTGGAGAATACATATTGTGGGACAGAACTGAGCAATCCAGAAGAAAATATATCCAAAGACTAGTCAGGCAGGAGAAGGAACTATAAAAATCACGTTCCCTGTCAGGACATTTCTTCTGGATAGGATAAGTAAATTACCCAGAATTCCCTGTAGAGTCCCTGAGTTGTCCCAATAAGGCCATTTATATTTGGGGGAAGAAAGTTTGCAGTGGTCCATAAAGCACCAAAAGAAAAAAAAATGCAGAGAGTTTGATTTTAAAACAGCAAGCTACAACCATCTTTTATTAACAACAACAACAACAACAACAACAACAACAACAAATAGATATAGGACTGTTTCCAATTATAGGCACTGGGTGTACACCATTGTCATCATTATCATAATTCCAATTTACTGTCCACAAGGCACAAAGGAAAATTAGCCATTCTGTCAGAAACTTGTATTGCCCTATCACAATTAAGGGTTCTTTTGGCATTACCATCAATTAATACCACAACGCCAACCTTAACTTCATTTTTAAATTCTTGCCTGAGCAGAAAGGATGTGGGTTTTCCTTTGTATTAAGGCCATCTTATAGGATAAATATGTTAACAATGCAAACAAGGGGTTGATTCATATGCTGATTAATGGTGCAACTTCCATTATGGAACATTTAATACTAGTCTTCATATAGAAAGCCCTATGAGATTACAGCTGCAGCCCGGCAATCTATCCTTACCTCACTGTTGCCTTCAAGCAATAACTATAATCAGATTTATTTTATAAAACAGCTGTCCATGGCAGGGTCATATTCTATAACATTAACCATTCTTCTTCAGTTCAAGAATTACCCTCAAAACAGTTTGAAGAATACCAGAAGGTAGACTTAAAGCTATGCAGAACTAATCTGTGCTGCAAAACATTCCAACATGTGCAGTTTAGTTCCATAAAGCGATGTCTCTGTCTTAGTTTATTAGTGGTATTACATTCTCTGTCTAAAAACAGATTAAAGATGACATTTTTGCATGACTTATTTATTTATTTGTATCCCACCTTTATTATTTGTAAAAAAATAACTCAAAGTAGAGAACATATTCAACACACTTTCCTCCTTCTATTTTCCCCGCAACAACAACCCTGTGAAGTGTGGTGGGCTAAGAGAGAATGACTGGCCTAAGGTCATCCTGCTGGCTTTCATGGCTAAGGCAGGACTTGAACTCATGTATGACTTGTATATATATATAAATATGAAGTTCCAAATGATTGTAATATAATCTGCACATATAGCAACAGGTCTAAGCGTACATCTTGCTTATATTGACCTTTTTTGATTCATGCTAAAAGGCTTCTGAATGGTTCACTCTTGCTTCTGTGATAGAGTTCAACATGGTTTTATCACCTTGTGCAACAGAATTCCAGAGGGTGTAATCGTGGTTTCTTGTACTATCCATTCATTAGTTAGTTTTGGCTACAACTTTGGAAGCCTCATACTTTCTTTGCTTTTAGAAAAGACCTGAAGACATATTTCATTCACATTAGTTGCTTGAATGGCTGCAACTTTAGTTTCCATTTTGTTTTATGTACCGTATTTTTTGGACTATAAGATGCACCGGTGTATAAGATGCACCAAGATTTCGAAGAGGTAAATAAGAAATTTTGTTTTTGCCCTCCCCCAGCCCCCAGGAGCACTCTGCAGGCCTCCCTCTGCACACCCTGTTTTTGTGAAAAATGGGCAGTTTTTTTCCCATTTTTTGCAAAAATGGGGGCGTTTTTGCCCACCCCTAGCCCCCAGGAGCACTCTGCAGACCTCCCAAACCCTCTGCGCACCCGTTTTTGTGCAGGGCGGGGCTTCGGGAGGCCAAAAATGGCTGTATTCAGTGCATAAGATGCACCAACATTTCCACCCTCTTTTGGGGGGGGAGTGCGTCTTATACTCCGAAAAATACGGTACTTCTTGAAAAGCGACTTAATGGAACATTACCTGTTTTTGCACTGATATTACTTCCACAATATGATGTTATTAAGAGCATTCATAACATCAGCCAGTTAATAAGATTTATAATAAATAAACAATATTTGTGAAGAACTGGCAATCATTTCATATTCATTAGCTAGACTCAGTTTCCACCTGTGTGAATGAATCAGTATTTCTCAGACCTTTACACTCCTTTGCATACCAAAGGAAATAAAAAACATCCACTTTGTTTTAAACTACCCAAAATTCCATCTAATATCCAAACTGAAATTTTAGATTGGGGCATGATCTCAAGCTAAAGTTCAGATGTTGGTAGAACATAAGTTTGAAACTACTAAAAGCAGATGCAAAAGCAATTCTTCAAAAGATGCCATATGGAGCAGAGATTCCTTTTCAGAGTTGCAAATCACAGTTTCCTTCATGTTTGAGAAAGACATCTCTACAAAAAGCCAGAAGCAACAGTTATCTTAATACCATTGCAAGGCAACCTCCTTTAACTTAAAGTAATACTAAAATACACTTGTAACGTGCCTTCCACTGATTCATGGACATGTCCTTTCAATTAATTGTACCCTATATTTGTTTAGGTTCATGCAGTGGAAGGATGAAGAAGCTATGAACTCATTTCCTTCAGCTCCATGGATCATATTTAATCCTGACACAGCCAAAGTATTCAGAAGTGAAAACACACCTCCCTGGGATTACCATTCCCTCCCTCCTACTAAACTGGTGGAATGTCAACATGAAGCATGGAAAGGTTTCCTTCTAAAAGGATATCTTAAATGTTGGAAAGGAGTAAAATCAGCATTGAAAAAATTGTCGTTGCTACGGAATCTGCATGGATCTTCTAACTTCATTTATTAGGGACCTTAGCAACTATAAGAACTAATGCACAAAAGTACCTTAGCTCTGCTAAAAATAAACTCCTTTTGGCACAATGAGCATTTTCCATTTTCAAATACTTTGGGTATTCTTCTTCCTGTTCAAACCACAAGTTAAGAATTAAAACAGCAGAGATGAATGCTTCCCAGAAACACCCCCCCCCCAACCATGTGCTGTCATTTAATGAAACTTTCTTTTTTAAAAAAAATTTGCTTCCAACTCTCTTTATGTTCTTATGGTGCAAACAAATCTGGAAATTCCCTTTAAAAAGTCCCTCTCTTTCCCTCTCTATTTTTACATGAGTACATAGATGATGTGATGTCATTACTTTTTATGGATTTCACACAAAAACGTTAGTTTCCTATTAATATTGCTGAATGAGATAATGACTTTTGTGGAGATGTCACTTAAAGAGATTGACTTTTATTAGCTTCTGATAGCAGGAGTCTCTGCTTTATATGCTGTTTTATGTAAAAGTCCCTAAATTTATGGATTCCTAACAGATTCCTGTAGTGGCGCAGTGGTTAGAATGCAGTATTGCAGGCTAATTCTGCCCATAGCCAGGAGTTTGATCCTGTCCGGCTCAATGTTGACTCAGTCTTCCATCCTTCTGAGGTCTGTAAAATGAGGACCCAGATTGTTGGGGGCAATATGCTGACTCTGTAAACTGCTTAGACAGGGCTGTAAAGCAATATGAAGTGATATATAAGTCTAAGTGCTATTTTTATTGCTACTTAATTATAAAGAAAGTCACTAGCCGCGTTGCCATGTTTTATAATTGCAGCAGAGAGTTGATTCTGAGAATCTGATATCAAAGTATCATATAGGACTTTTTGAAGTTAAACATAAAGAGAAGATACATTAACATATCTTCTCCAATTAGAACTTTCTCATAATTAAAAGAAAACTGTTTGTTTTGAGCCTTTGTTTATACACACACACACACACACACACACACCCCTCATGATTTTACACCATTATGCTCTTTTGCTCAGTATTTTGGGAATCTACAATGTAGTTCTGGGCTCCCCATAGCCATGGCCTATTTGGAACCAGGCCGCGTGAGAGGCGGGCCAGTGAATACACACAGCACCACTCACGCAAGTGGTGCCCCAAAGGCTTCTCTCCTTTCTTGCGTGAGTGAAGCTGCGCACATGCATACTCACTGGCCTGCCGCTCATGCTGCCCAGTTCCCCTTTCCCGCCCCCCCCAGCTGTGCCACCAAGCCACAAATGTTGGGGTCCACTGATGTAGGTTACACACTTTTGCCATCATATAACTTACTACATAGTTGCAAAGTTTCCCCCCCCCCAGAATGAAAACATTTGGAAATTTCATCTAATTTCTTGAGGGACATAGTTAGATAAACCTCATTTTCTTAGTTTTAAACACATATAATCTCTTTCTCTAGCTCTTGCTTTCTTTTTGATGTTTCTCTGCCAGAAGTATGATTGAGCTTTAATGGATTCAGGACCCATGATGGGAACCATGAATGCCACTCATAACCTACAAGTTCATTTAAATTTTTATGCATGAGATTTGAGGCAGCAAGTGGACTTCAGTATTATTGGTACTGAGTAATTAAATGCAATCAGTTGTCTGCCAGTTGTGTGTAATACAGCACATTAATTATAAGCGTCACCATTTAGGGTTGTTCTTCTGGACATAATAGAGGAGGTTCCTTGAAGAATTTGTGCCTTCTGCTTCTAATGACACATTGAAATATGTAGTTTCACCAAGTTCAGAGTTTACATCCATGTTACTTAATTCTTAGAAAGGAATGCAGGAAGAAATGGGAAGAAACATGGCAATTCAGAATTAACCCACAATTTAAAAATACATTATCAGTTTAATTTCTGTCTCTTCTCTTCTCTTCTCTTCTCTTCTCTTCTCTTCTCTTCTCTTCTCTTCTCTTCTCTTTTCTTCTCTTCTCTTCTCTTCTCTTCTCTTCTCTTCTCTTCTCTTCTCTTCTCTTCTCTTCTCTTCTCTTCTCTTCTCTTCTCTTCTCTTCTCTTCTCTTCTCTTCTCTTCTCTCCTCTCCTCTCCTCTCCTCTCCTCTCCTCTCCTGCCCTCCCCGGGCCTCCCCTGAGCTTTGTCATTCCCACTCCACTCCACTCCACTCCACTCCACTCCACCTCCTCCTCCTCCTCCTCCTCCTCCTCCTCCTCCTTCTATCTTATTTTCTTCATAGTCCTTAAGACGTATGTATTATGGAGCATGAGAAGCTGTTTTTTGATACTCAAGTACAAATTCCCTCCCTTAGGGTCAAAAATGAAACCTTAACCAGGTTTTTATCTTATAATATATAATAAGATATAGATTTGTCCTTTTCTTTTAATCAAGATATGAACTGTGGAGCCAAGATAATCCTGAGCATAAGTAAACTCTCTGTTGATTTGGATCAGAAAATATAGGAAAATATGTTATGGAACATATAAGGCTACATAAACACATCATGCTAAAATATCTGTTTTAGCTTTTACTTTTCATTGGGCTAACCCTCAACACAAAGTTAGGTATCTTTATATCCAAATGACCTCATCCAAAGAAACTTGGATATAACTAATACATTCTCCAATGCAAAAAAGTCAAGTTTTCTTGTATCACATTATTTTTTTTGCAAATTATCTCTCTTTACAATGACAAAACTGGAATGATTTTACTCAATCATCGATATTTTAACCTTTTGCCCTTTCTATATAAAGTGGGCTTTAGTAAGTGGTCATGAAGATTCTCTTGGCAGAAAGACAATATTTCTGTTCTTGTATCCTTCAGCAATTATTTCATCTTATTGAAGCATGAATGGGTTTTGTTGTATCATGAAGTACATAGCCTGATTTTCCACTCAATTTGCTTTAAAAAAAAATAACAAGAGTTTCTTAGATGGGACTTGCATGAACATGGAACTTCCTCAGAGTCTTGATAGATTGCAGTGACATACCAGATGAAGGAACGGGTAAATACATATATAAATACATAAAATAACCCATTGAAATTAGCCTCGGTTGCTTCTTCTCCTTTTAAAAATCATTGCAAAACATTACAATGAATTTATGTAGCTTCATGTGCAAACAAGGAACCACTATTGTTATTGATAAGCAATGGGAACAGAGAGCTCATTTATAGTATTGCAAGGATGTGAAACTTTATTTATTTTGCATATTTATATACCCCCCCATCTCACAAAGTCATAAAGACTTACAGTTAAAAACTGTTTAGATTAAATAATCTAAAGACAGTCAAACATAAATAAATGGATACTTAGATGAAAGGATACATTGGTTCAAAGATCTCCTACCTATTCTAAATTTTCAAGGTTCTATTTATTTCTTTTCCTTTCCCCTTGGTTAGAAATAGATTTCCTTCATCAATTAATATTTCAGTGTGGCTGAGGAATATTATGTGAGATTTTGTTTTGGAACAATATTGTAGACGAGGCATCTTTTGTAAGCCAGTGACTTAATTAATAAGTTTAGCATATCTATTAGGTGTTTAATGTTGCAATTTGTTCAGTTCTGTTAGAGTCTTTAAAAGATTTTTGTATGTTTGTTTGTATCCCGCTTTTATTATTTTTTAAAAAATAACTCAAGGGGGCAAACACACCTTCCTCCTCCTATTTTCCCCACAACAACAACCCTGTGAGGTGAGTTGGATTAAGAGATAGTGACTGGTCCAAGGTCACCTAGTCAGCTTTCATGGCTAAAGCAGGACTTGAACTCACAGTCTATTGCTTTCGAGCCTGGTGCCTTAACCACTAGGCCAAAAAGAGATTTTTGGAAGAAGTCTTTTTCTTTTCCCACTTTTGATTGTTTGGTGGTTTAATATTGTTGTTCTTTATTAAGAGCTTGGTATTCCAGGGTTGGTTTTTTTTTGCTGGCTTTTTTTAGTAGCATCCTTGATGCACTCTGAGGTTGGTTGTACCACCTGGTTAGTGATGATATTATCTAGTTGGCTAATGAAACAAAACAAAACAAAACAAAACCATCTGCAAGAAAACCACCCAGCTCAGAGAGCAGTTCAGAAGCCGCAGTTCACTCCTGAACTACAGATACCTCTTCTATTGGAGCTTTGCTTGGTGTTCTACTTTCCTATTTATTTTTCATAAACTTCTAAAAAAAGAATAGAGATTAAATTATACATGTTAAAAAAGACCTTTTGTGCAGTTGTGTCAAAATATTCAGCTCTGGGCCTTATGAGGGTCAGAGAGAAAAGGCAAGTGAAATGAAGGTAACATATCCA
Organism: Thermophis baileyi; assembly: GCA_003457575.1. Classification (NCBI taxonomy): domain Eukaryota; kingdom Metazoa; phylum Chordata; class Lepidosauria; order Squamata; family Dipsadidae; genus Thermophis; species Thermophis baileyi. Next base: position 2,707,406 of record QLTV01002925.1, on the reverse strand, counting down.
TGTATTTGTAGGTTTGCAGCCCTTAGATTTGGTCAATGTTGGGGCTTCCAGCTTTCCTTTGCTTCAGTGGAACAAGCTTGGTCAGTGTGTGGACATGTGTCTTAAATTTGTTTATTAGTTACAAAGTGTCATAGCTATTGTGGGAGCAATATTTTGCAGAGCCACCATAATACGGTAAAAAGTCATGGCTGCTAGATTATGTCTTCAGTATAAGCTTTCCTTCATGTTTCCTGGAGTAAATGTACTTAAGATGTACTAAAAGATGAAGATGAAGATGAAGATGAAGATGAGAAGAGAAGAGAAGAGAAGAGTGAAGATGAAGATGATAAAGATAAAGATAAAGATCAAGA
>QLTV01002925.1:2678935-2690675 GCA_003457575.1 Thermophis baileyi | reverse complement strand
GATAACAGTATTGTTAAAATTTGTATGCCTCACTTATTGTGCCTAATAATGGTATACAGATAGTCCTTTCTGAATGACCATTTGTTCACCGACTGTTCAAAATTGCAAAGTAGCAATAACAATAGCACTTAGATTTATATACCGCTTCACAGTGCTTTACAGCCCTCTCTAAGCAGTTTACCGTGTCAGCATATTGCCCCCAACAGTCTGGGTCCTCATTTTATCGACCTTGGAAGGATGGAAAGCTGAATCAACCTTGAGCCTTGTGAGATTCGAACTGCCAAATTGCAGGCCGCCGGCAGGCAGCAGAAGTAGCCTGCAGTACTGCATTCTAATCACTGCGCCACCAGGGCCCAGAATGAAGGATGCTTACAAATAGTCCTCAGAGTTGTTGGGATCACAGTATCCCCATAGTCACGTGATCACAATGTGGGTGCTTGGCAACCAAATTGCAATTATGATGTTGCACTGTCCTACAGTTACATGATTGCCATTTGCAACCTTCGCTTCCAAATTCCAACAAGCCAAACTAATGGAAAAAATGGCAGGAGGTTGTAAGCGATATTGCTTAGTGAAGAGTTCTGGTCCCAATTATTGTCAGTAACTTCATAAAATGGATTATTTTACTGGATATGAAAATATCTAGATCCTCATCCACTATCAGGAGAACTAACAATAAGTCAACAATAAAATAGCTCTCTCTCTCTCTCTCTCGCTCTCTCTCTCTCTCTCTCTCTCTCTCTCTCTCTCTCTCTGTCTGTCTTTCTCATCTATCTTCTATCTATCTATCTATCTATCTATCTATCTATCTATCTATCTATCTATCTATCTATCATCTATGATGCATGTAAATATATTTGTCTAATATAAAGTTTTTCTGAACATTTATTTTCCAAATGTACTCATTTTGTATACTTTTTGACCGGGGTATTAGAGAAATTACATTATAAAATTTGGTAAAGTGCATATTTCAAAAAAACAACTGTATTTCTGTTCACACCTTCTGCGTACTAGCTAGGTGCAAATTAAATGTGAATTAGATAATTAAAAGGGAAGTAGAATAAAATTGTCCCACATATTACATGCCACTCATTTGATACGCATTACTGTAAAGTGTATTTAATGAAAAATCCTGATCTACTTAATTGTTCTCTTCTATCTGGTCTTGCTATTAATTCTCTTCGTTTTTCTAAAGCTATAGCCTTCCTCCTTCCTTTATGTGGGCGAGGGCAGAGGAAAGGCCTTACAAAGAAACAATTCCAGTTTTCCACTTTGTGTTAGCCAATGGGGCTGTGGAATGTTTGTTAGCCAATGGGGCTGTGGAATGGATGTTTCTCAATCCATGGGTAGATGTTTGAAGCACCTCTTCTCATTCACAACTTTTTGTTGTATATGCAAGTGGTTTCTTCAGAAGCTGTTGTAAGTTCTCTCAGCAGGCACTTCCTATGCACCTGGACCTGCATGGAGATACCCTGGATCAGCTTCCAGAGCAAATCCACGAGCCTTGCAAAAATGTAGATCCTTTCCAGATTCTAAAAGACTTTGCACAATTCTATGAACCAAGTCAGATGCTAAATAGTTCCAGAATAATTCCATATTCCTAAAGAGATTTTTTAAAAATGGGTATAAAAGATAATTTCTGCTCTGATTTTTATATACAGGTAGTCTTCCACTTACAACCATTCATTTAGTGACTGTTCAAAGTTTCAACGGAACTGAAAAAACTGACTTAGGACCCGTTTTCACAGTTACGACTGTTGCAGCGTCCCCATGGTCATGTGATCAAAATTTGGGCACTTGGCAACTGGCATGTATTTATGACAGTTGCGCTATCCCAGGGTCATTTGTAACTTTCCCAGCTGGCTTCTGACACGCAAAGTCAATGGAAGAAGCCAGCTTTGCTTAACAACTGTATGTTTGACATAACAACTGCAGGAATTCACTTAAAAATTGTGGCAAAAAATGTCATAAAATGGGATAAAACTCAACAACTGCCTTGCTTAGCAGTGGAAATTTTGGACTCAGTTTTAGTTGTGAGTCAAAAACTACCTGTGTAGCATACAAATATGCATAGGTGGTACTGGTTTGTGATTACTTCCAAATAATCTGGGATTAGGGCCTCATTCTCCTGGTTTTTATGTGGGTAAATTTGTGTCTTTGAAGAGCTTAGATTCTGGGATAAGGCACAATAAGGGTAGATTTAGCAATAGTGATGCATGTTATATTTTAGGCCTGCACAAGTCAATTTGGAATAGACACAATGAAATGCTGGCACTGCAAAGATTATCATCATGAAGGTGAATAAGCAATGCAAAGCATGTATCAGTAAGAACTTAAAAGCAGCAAAAGCTTTCTTTGCTTGATGAAAAACTTGAGGAGCATTGGTTTGTCTGAATTCATCAAAGTACACATCCTCTTGACAATTTGCACAATTTTGTTACACATAAAATCTGGTGCTACAAATGCCACGATATTGCTAGTGGCAAAGACATTGTTCCTCAAATTAATCTGTTTACACTAGTTGGTTCAAAACATGTGTAGTTTCTATGACCATGTTACAGATATTAGTTTCACATTGCTAGTTTTAAGAAACTTACTGGACCAGACCAGGATAATATGTGGTTCATTTTCTCCCACTCCAATTAGGTCTTTGCCTTACAATGGTTATGTAAGGAGCTAATATATTATGTTAGACTAGCAAAATGGAGAAATTGCTCTCCAAATAATTCTCATGCAGGAGAAAATAACAATGAACATTTTGATTCTTTGAAAATCTATAATGAGATTGCGCAAGAAATTAGATACTCAGTGTAGCTTCAGTGTGCTCCTGTTAATTAACAACTTATGGAAGAGTTTTATTATAGCTGAAGGCATGTACTAAAGAATCATTAATTCTGGATTAATAAGGAATTAAAGCCAGGAAGGCACACCTGCAATTTTGGCCTCTATTATCCACTTCTGTAGGGATTCTAAAGTACTGTCACAGATCTTACATATTGAGTGAGGATTTCCTATCCTTTCTCTAGCAGTGGTAGCAAATATTCTTTCTCTGTGTCTTCATGGGTTTGCGTAGGTATGTAAAAAAACAGTATATATTAATGTAACCCCTTTAGAAAATTAATATCGGTTTAAAATGTAGCATGGCTTTTCATATTCTTTTCAATGTTCCAAAAACTGAAATTTAAAACCAACATCATTTTGGATATTGCGGTTGTGCCAAATTGCCTCTAGGTCTACTCTGCTCTATTATCCACTCCCCAATGCTCTTTTGCTCTATTTGGCAAGCTCAGGACACAGATGCTATTCTAAAAGAAGAGATGTGATTTGCAATTTTTGGTTCCTAAGCAGATTCTGTGACCCAGCAGAATGCTTTTGCCTACACCATTGCTTAATTCTCCATCCTGGTACCCTCCAGCTGTGTTGAGTTTCACCTTCTGTAATTCAAAACAGGGATTCTCCAAAACCGGTTCGAAATGAAATCAGACACATTTGAACGATACCAGTTAAGGAGAGTGTACGGTACTATAAACTCTCCCTTACGATGCCTGCTGATAAATATTACATTTAGCTTTTGAGAATGGCTATATAGCTAGCTACAAGATCTAATATTCTGTTTGTCATTTGTATAGAAAATTTTGTAGAATTAAAAGAAGGAAAAAGTAAAGATGGAAAAAATATCAGTGTCCAGGTTTTATACAGTTCTGGCCAAGGCCAAAGGTTTGTGTCAACACTAAATGATAGACATTTTTCACTGGATTTTTTTTTTTTTTAAATATGGCATAGAGGAACAGATGGAATAAACATTGCTTTTAGTTTTTTTCTTAAAAGTAGTTTGTTGCAATGAACGATAGTTTCCAGTAGAGGACATCCGCCACACATTACAACATAAATCTAGTTTCTTGTAGAAGCGAGCTAAAAAAAAGAGAGAGAAAGAAGGTAATTGGAATTGTAAAACATGCAGAACCAATTATTCCATTTCCTTCCTCCTCAAAATCAGACAAATCTTATTCATATCCATACAACACCTGAGAAATACATATCTTTTTTCCTTTCTACCCCCCTCAGCATTGTTTAAAGCAAATGTTTTAAAAATGGGAATGTCTGATATTAATGGTCATAGATTTATCTAGCTTTCACTGAGCTACGAGAATTTAACTTTTTATCTTTTGCTAAGCATCCAGCTGTATTGTGTGAATGCAAGTGATACTATTATTCCAGGTGAACTTTGTCAACAAGCAAAGCAAAGCAAAGCACAAAGGTTTGTAAAGCAGGGAGGTACAATCAGTAGAGAAATGAAGACATGATATTTTAACCCAAGAAAACCTGGTTTCCAGTCCATCGGAAACAAGTTTTAAATGTTGAAATAAAAAGTATATGAAATTAAAGATTAAGTGCTCCCAACTTTTCATTCTAGAAGAGAAATACTTGGAGCTAATGCCTATTTGACACACAAGAGCGTTTCTATTTTTGTCTAGATCCACCTTGTCAAGTACCCTGTTTTCATCATGGACAAACAAATGGCTTTTGAAAGTCTAGTGCTGCTTATAAAAAGTAAATTTGGTCATCTGCTTCCTAGCAATGAGTATACAAAGACATTTGATCTCTAAATCTCTAGGTTCTATTGATTTGGTATGACTGAATCCTCCTTCATAAAATTTATCTTTTCACTAATAAAGTCAGAAAACCTGAGGATGTGCAGGTTTTTATTGCTGCTTTTCGGGGATAGTTAGGCTAAAAAGCCACAGAAATGTGTTGTTCATAACTTTCCTTAATACCTTTAATTCCTGTGTGCAGCTTGCCTGTATATAGGCATACGCGCACAGACGTATTTAAACCTCCTCTCTGATTTTAATGTAAATTCTTCTACTGCAATCTTTTCCAAGGGGAGCAAAGTTTAATCATTCTAATACACATATGTGTGTATTCACAGACACACAGACACAAACACAATGCAAAGTATGTTCATTGTTGTTTTCCACTCTATTACTAACACATTTCAATGTGCTTGAGTTCTAGTGCTGTCAGAGAGGACAAAATATTTATCTCTCCATGTCACATAGTCTTTTTTTTATAAATATGCCCTGTTTTATGTTTGTTCCAAACTTGTTCCAGAAGAATTCTGATGCAGTTCCAAAAAAAATTCCAGATAACCAGTATGGTTTTGAGCTTGGAGCACTTGCAGAATGTGAAAGTACTTCTGGTATGGTTAGAACAGCTGTTTTGACATTTTGGATCTCAAAGCATTTGAAACTTGAAATTTTGTATAGCTCTATTTTACCCTTTCATTGACCCTGTCTATTTAACCATCTCCAAAGCCTTTCCTCATAAGAAAGATAGGTGCTGCTTTACTGCAATAACTACCGGTACTTAGGAGATTTAAAATGGGAATTAAACTGGAACAGAATCCATTTTCTTCACTGAAGGTTCATATGTAATTTGGAAGAGCTGTGGTGGTGCAGTATTGCAGGCTAATTCTGCATTCCCTCTGCCAGGAGTTCGATCCTGACTGGCTCAAGGTTGGTACCATGCCATGGCCTGTGGTTTAAGGACCCCTGTTCTATATACTTTACAATATTTGCCTCAGTATTGAATCAGTTAGTGTATTCTACTAAAAGACAGGAAATGGCTATATTTGATGGGGGGGGTGTACTTAAGCTTGCCAGGATTTTCTCTTGTTAATGGCAGTGATATGAAAGTTAGAGAAAAACTTTCTTAAACAAACACAAAGTGAGTTTTTATATCTGCTCAGCTTAGATTTTGGCAAAGAGAGACAGAAAGAGAAAGAGTGAGAGAAATACATGAACGGTTCAAATCTATTTTAGAACTGGAATTGAAGTACCACACAGAACTTTTTGAAATTCATTTAAAAAAACCTATGTATTTCATAACAAATTATTCAAATTTTGCTGTTGAAATATCAATAAATTCTTCTGTGTCTGAAAAAGAAATAAATTTGTCAATGTTATTTTTACTCAGTTTCTTATCTCACTGACTGCAAATTCTGTTCAGTCATAATGTTCAGGAAAAACACAGAAAATATTGGCACAACTAGTTGCGTGCATTTTTATTCTTGCTTCTAAGGGTTTTTTTTATTTTATTTTTTTGTATGCTGGTTTCTTAGAGTGTACGGTTGTTTATTGAAGAGTGCATATTTTTTGGAATACTGTTTTAGTTGCAAATGAGAACTGACAATGAACATCTTGGCATTCTGGTTTTCCCTATTGTGTATGTTTAGCAGTTTCTCCTATATATTTAGTAGAGTCTAAATAATCATTTTAAAAATGTCTCACCCCTCTTTCTCAAAATTAATCTTGAAGTCAACTTTGAAATTAAACATTACACTTTAAAAACAGAAACCAATCAAATTCCATAGTAGCATTTTAAGAATCCTTCCATCAGCTGAGCCTAAAAAAGTTAATGGGTTTTGATTATTTACAAGTAACGAGATAGGGCAATTCCCACCAGCCCAAATTCATTTCAGCTCTGGGATTTTTTTTAGAATTCTGCCATTTTTAAAGGTTCCTAAGAAACACCTCAATTAGTTTGTACTCATTACATCGAGAGATTTGTAGGATGAAAGAGAAAACTCCTGGCACAATGCTACCTTGCCTGCTCCCGAAACATATGCACACATATTTATTTAAAAATAAGCCATACTGCATATGTCCCATCACCATTTTTTTGCACTTCAACTAACATATAATGCAGAATGTGGATCTGTTTCTTTTCTCTGTTTGTAGATTGTTTACTTTCATGTCATGAAGAAGCAAACCAATGTGTCTAAACAATTCAGATACCTAGTTACATGGCTCATCTGGTATGTTGGTTCGAATCCATTAGGAAGTGGAGGGTTTTCCCCTCTCCCTCCTTTTAGTTCCACTCTAACTGGGAAGAGGAACAATCGCTCGTGATCCCAAATAAATTTTGTTTGGTTCAGAGCTATCAGATCAGGCTTGAATGCATTTGCTGCTTAGAGGTTAACAGGTTTACATGAGTTTAACAGTGCAATCCCAGGCATGTCGGTCAGAAGCCAAGCCCATAGTTTTCAGTACACAGGATTGCAGTCTGAATATACTGATTTTAAAACATTTATTTATTTATGTATTTATTTATTTATTTATATCGTCAGGCATGTATTAGATAACAGATATAAAAACATAATTATTTATTTATTTATTTATTTATTTATTTATTTATTTATTTTCTGCAGTGGCACAGTGGTTAGAATGCAGTATTGCAGGCTAACTATGCCCACAGCCAGGAATTCAATTCTGATTGGCTCAAGACTGACTCAGCCTTCCATCCTTCCGAGGTGGGTAAAATGAGGACCCAGATTGTTAGGGGCAATATGCTGACTCTGTACACTGCTTAGAGAGGGCTGTAAAGCACTGTGAAGTCTAAGTGCTATTGCTATTGCTATCGCTATTATTTATTTATTTATTTACTTACTTACTTATCAAATTTATTTGCCACCCATCGTGCGGTTCAGGCAACTCTGAGTAGCTTACATCAAGATAAAGCAACATATCACAACAATTATAAATATAAAATGGACTACATAAATTAAAAACAAGACTTTAGAGGGGAGAGGTGGAGTACCTTATCTGTTAGTTTGCCAACCATCTCCAGCCAGCAGCTTCTCTTTCAGGACCCCATGCCAGCTGGCATAGCCTAGTTTTAAGGACTTTCCTGAAGGCTAAAAGATAGGGGCAGACCTTACCTCCTGTGGCAAGATGTTCCAAAGGGCAGGAGGCATGGCAGAAAAGATTCTTCTGGATCCCACCAGCCGAAATTCCTTTGCTGATGGAATCAACAATAGAAGATTGTTTTATTTTTCTAAAATTCTCAAGCACTAAAACAAAAACTGGGGGGACATCCCGCAGGGGCGGCCAGTCCCTCACTGTCTCCAGGGCGTCCCTGCAGGCCAAATCTCATTCCTGCCCTCAAACAATAAGGCCGGTGCATGCGAGCGAGCAGCGAACCTGGGCCACGGACAGTGTTGTTTCCTGCGCCCTTAGATCCAACCCGTGGGCCTGCCCTGCCACTTTGGCCCTGCCCCCTGTTGCACGTCCAGGGGGAAGGGCTGGGGCAGCCCCGTGGATCTAAGGCTGCGCCCGGTCGGCCTGGGCCGGTCTGATGCACGCGGGCCGGTCCTTCCCTGCTTCCAGGGCAGGCCCACGGGCCGGATCTAACCACCTCATGGGCCGCATCTGGCCCACGGGCCTTGAGTTTGACACCCCTGTCCTAGAACATGGGTCATTAAGAGGCACATTGAAGACAAGGAGAATAACCAATCTTTTGGAATCTATACAGACTGTCACTAACAGAGTGAAGTTGGGTTTTTTTTTCATAATAGTGGTTAGGAAAGAAAGTGGTAAATATAGTCCTCATTTATCAACCACTCATTCAGTGACCATTTGAAATTACAATGGCACTGAATGAGGCAACTGGTCTTGATAGTGGTGTCCATTGCTGCATTTCCTACTCACATGATTACTCTTTGTGACATTCACTGCTGGCTTCTGACAAGCAAAATCAATGGGGAAACTGGCAGGAGGTCACAAATTGCAATCATGTGCTTAATGACTATGTGGGATTTATGTCACAATGGCAACCAGAACTGCTGCAACAGCCATCGTAATTCAGCTCGCATGTGGCATCGTCTTTTATAAATGCATCACTTAGTGATAGAGTGGCTGGTTCCAATTACCATTAAACGAGGACTACTTGTATTATAATAGTATATTATAGAACATGATTGGCACAAGTATTGTTTTTCTCCAAACAATATCCCATTGCACACTTAGTCCAGGGAAAACAAAAGTCCTACATTGTACTTTGATTTGGAAGCAGAACATCTTTTAGCCAAAAACTGATATCTTTTACAAGGATTTCAATGGATTTTTAGATTGTAAATTGCAAGCTTTGGGTTTGTATTCACTAAGGCTACAATTCTAGAAATCTACCTTCACTTTCATAAATTGTTGAGTTTCTAAAGTTTGTGCAAAGCCACTTGCATTTGACTGAGCAAGCAAAGTAAAAAAAAGCATTGCTACAGATAATTAAAATGAGTAAATTGGCTGGAATGGATTGATAACGATCAATACATGTACATATTTTATAGTATATTAAAAGGATTTCCTATATAGGATACAGCTTTATATCAAATTTAACTTTACATATGAATATCCTTACTTATACCATGTTTATGGAATAATATAGACAAATACAGTCTGTTTCATCTTTAAAACAGAATCATAGTCAAATCATTGGTCAGTGTTATACAATGCTAGTTAAATTTGCTCAAAATGAAACACCATTAGAAATGTGCCAATGCAAACAGAGTTAATTCAAGATAGGGCTGTGTAAAAGTAAAGAAATACTGGAAACTGATCTTGAAATCAATAATTCAGATTACAAGAATGAAAATTAGAGTCTTCTCTACTGGTATTATTATTGTTTTTATTCCTTTCAGTTTTGATACTGTCATCTGAAGCTGTTCTTTTGAGAAATAAAATAATATGAATAAAATACAATTTTTATTTACAAAATTAAACAACATGGTAATTTCATTAACCATAGGCATGGACCCTAAGGGTAAAAATATAATAGTTTTCCTTTATATGATGCTTACATCTAAAATTGTGTACGTAAAATATTGAAAAAATAAATGAGCTCTAAAATTGAAGAAATAGCATGTAAATGTTTTTTGTGTAAACAGATGTAGGATAGTTGAACTAAACACATAAATTAAATGAAAAATTGAAGAAGGAAATAGAAATGTTTGAAATAATATTTGTTGTCAAATGTTAGAAGGTCTTTGCTAATAGATTGCAATGTTTATGTAATATGTTAAATAAAGCATCTATTTTAATTAATGAAAAGTATTTGTATAAGTCTGCCCTTGCTTATAAGGTAGCAGGCTTCCTCCTGCCAAATCTATGGCAAAGTTCCTTTTTGAATCAGAATAGACTAATAATGCATGTATTTGGTTTTAACGAAATAAGGCCTGATTCATTTTTACAGGAATTCACTGCAGAGAAGTTTCAACTCAAGTTAGGAATCACAAACCACTGCAGTTTCCTGCCACTGCCTATTCCAAGAAGAACATAAGCACTATGGAGGAAGGAGAAACAGGTGATGATCAATGGTTCGTATAAGAAAAGAAAATGGAAGGAACTTGTAATCTGTACCTCAGTGGCAAATGACACATTCAACATGGTTTCCTGATGTGGATTTTAAAGTTTGGTTTAAAAAAAGAAACTCAAAGCAGCCTGAATTGGTGCCAAGGATGATCTGGGTCTAGAAGTAAGTCCTATGAATAGCAATTCAAGGAGCTAAACATTTGAGGGAAACATGGAGAAAAGACATCTGAAGGGTAATATGTTAGCACTCTTCAAATATCTGAAAAGATGTCACACAATTATCTTCCAGTCCAGAATGTAAGACATGGAATAATAGATTTAAGCTACAGGAAAACAGATTATGAGGGTTGGTTTTTTTTTTAAAAAAAATCCAATTTACAGAGAGATGATGTCTTCCTTAGGTGGATGTATTGAAGCAGAGACTAAAAAGTTGTTTGTTCAGAATGTTTAATTTGAATTGTGCTTTAAGCAAAGAGTTGTGTTCAATGGTTAAAGAAACCATTCCAACACTATGATTTTAAGTGTACCATGTGCTATTATTGTTGCTACTGTTATTATTATTGTTATTATTATAGATTTAATCTTCAATTCGATCTGAGACTGGTAAAAACTTAACAGTTCAAGTCCTAATCAAGAACCTAAGAGCTGTTAAGGTAACATCTGAGTATATAGGCAGATTATTATTATTATTATTATCTCTTTTATTCATTAAACATGAAACTCAGTCAACTGAACATTTAAAAATGTATCACAAATATTATTGACTGGTGCTGATGGTTGATATGGGTTGCTGCCAGCATCCTACTGTAGGTATCAAGCAAGTACCTTCTTAAGATGTACGATGTCCCGAGTAGCACAGTTTTTTGCAGTTCCACTGATGTTATTGCAGGAAGCTGCAATTTCTTGATGTTTTTAATACAATTCTTGGACATGGTACCAAGTGCCCCGATAACAATGGGTATCACTGTTACATGTTTCATCTATAATTGCATAGTTTCGATGGCCAAGTCACAATATTTCGTGATTTTTTCCAGTTCTTTTTCTTCGACTCTGGCATCTCCTGGTACAACAATATCAATAAATTGTACGCTTCGGTTTTCAACAACTGTGATATCTGGCGTGTTGTGTTCCAAATGACGATCTGTCTGTATTCAAAAGTCCCACAAAATCTTCACCTTCTCATTTTCGACAACTTTTTCCACTTTATGTTCCCATGACTTTTTGGATATAGGTAAGTCATATTTTTTATATAATGACCAGTGGAGGATGATGATGATTATTATTATCATTATCTCTTTTATTCATTAAACATGAAACTCAGTCAACTGAACATTTAAAAATGTATCACAAATACCACTGACTGGTGCTAATGGTTGATACGGGTTGCTGCCAGCGTCCTAGGTATCAACCAAGTATCTTCTTAAAATATATGATGTTCCGAGTAGCGCAGTCTTTTGCAGTTCCACTGCTGTTATTGCAGGAAGCTGCAATTTCTTGAGGTGTTTTGTGAAATTCTTGGACATGGTACCAAGTGCCCTGATGACAATGGGTATCAAGGTTACATGTTTCATCCATATCCTTGTAGTTTTGATTGC
>QLTV01002925.1:2649108-2664939 GCA_003457575.1 Thermophis baileyi | reverse complement strand
CCTTGTTAGGCAAGGGGCCCGGGTTCTAATCCCATAAGGGTGTGGCTAGCTGATGAGAGCTAAATAGCTTGAAATAGATCTATACTAGTCTCCCTTTATTTATGTAAAAATATAACATATATATATAAATATATATATATATATGTATATGTGTGTGTGTGTGTGTGTGTGTGTGTGTGTGTGTGTGTATGTGTGTGTGTTTATTTGTATTTATTGCATTTATTTTATTAATCATCCTTAATTATAAATTACTAACTTCTGCTTCTATTTTCTAACAATTTATAAAATAGGTCCCAAGTTAAATAGTATTCTGTTTCCTCTGTATCCTTAATTTTCATCGTTAACCTGTCCATTTTGGCACAGTCTATTTTCTTTATTACATTTTCATCTATAGGTATATTTCCATTTTTCCAATTTTGTGCGTACATAATTCTCGCTGCCGTTATCACATGTAATATTAGATATGTAATTCTTTTATTGTATTTTCCGGGTAATATACCAAGTAAGAACAATTCTGGTTTTAGATCTATTTGTTGTGTTGTCATTTTTTCTAACCACCTTTTTATCTTTAACCAATATTTTTTCGCCATTGGACAGGTCCACCACATATGGTAATAGGAACCCGGTATCTGTTTACATTTCCAGCACTCTGGCAGTATGTTTTGGAACCTCTTTGCCATTCTTGCTGGTGGCAAATGCCATCTGTAGAACATTTTGTAAAGGTTTTCTTTATATGCTGTTGACATTGTTAGTTTGTTGTTTCTTTCCCATAGTTGTTGCCAATTGTCTAATTCTATGGTATATCCAAAATTTTTAGCCCATACAATCATAATTTCTTTTACATACTCTTCTTACATTTTAAAATTCAATAAATAGCTATATATTTTGTTTATTAATTTATCATCTGTCCCCAGAAATATCTGATCTAATTCTAGGGGTTTGTAGAATCCATATATTTCTACATCTTTCTTGTACCTCGTTTGTATTTGGATATATGGCCACCAGTCCAAATCGATTCCTTGATTTTTTAGTTCCTGTCTTGATTTTAAGTCCCCGTGTTCGTTTAGGATATCTTTATACCTTACAATTTTTTCCAGTTCAAGAGTATTTGGATGTATTAGCGCTTCCATCATGGATAGCCAGACTGGTATTTTCATGTAATGTTTCTGTTTGATTTTTTCCCATACTGAAAGCAGAGGATTCATGATATGGTGCCTTTGGAAATATCTATGTATTTTACTTTTCCCATATCACGTAAATGCATGCCACCCCAATTGTAAGTTGTGTCCTTCTAGAGTCAATATTCTTTTGTTCTTCAAATTTATCCACTCTTTCACCCATGTGAGCGCTGAAGCCTGGTAGTATAGCTCCCAATCCGGTAGTTCACCCCCCCCCCCCCTATTTCTGGTGTCTTGTAGCATTTTCAGTTTGATTCTTGGTTTTTCCCTTGCCAGACAAACTTTAAGATCAATTTGTTTAAGTCTTCAAAAAACTTTTTTCCTAGTTTTATCGGAATTGCTTGAAATAAAAATAGCAATTTCGGTAGAATATTCATTTTTGTTGTGGCTATCCTTCCGATCAAGGACAACTGTAGATTTCTCCATTTTTCCAAGTCTGTCTTTATTTGTTGTATGAATTTAATGTAGTATTTATTTATTTATTTATTTATTTATTTATATATTTATTTATTTGTCAACAAGTGCAGGTTTTAAGGACTTTTCTAAAGGCCAATAAGGTCAAGGCTAATCATATTTTGGAGGAAATCATTCCATACAGTAGGCATGCAACAGAAAAGTTACACATTACATGATCTTGTGGACCACATCCATTTAGTAAAGTCGTAGTTAATAACTGACAGAACTGTGCAGTTTTAAAAGTACCATAGTTCTCGAAAAACAACAGTTCGTTTACTGACTATTCAAAGTTACAACTGTACTGAAAAAAGTGACTCATGACTGTTTTTCACACTTACAACTATTGCAGCATCCCCATGGTCACATGATCAAAATTCAAACACTTTGGCAACTGACATATTTATGATGGTTGTAGTCAGAGGTGGGTTCTGGATTTTCTTACTGCTAATTCGCTCAGGGAAGTGCCGCACGGACGCCCGCGCGTTGCGCACCACGCAGGTCCTTCTAGAGTCAATATTCTTTTGTTCTTCAAATTTATCCACTCTTTCACCCATGTGAGCGCTGAAGCCTGGTAGTATAGCTCCCAATCCGGTAGTTCAACCCCCCCCCCCTATTTCTGGTGTCTTGTAGCATTTTCAGTTTGATTCTTGGTTTTTCCCTTGCCAGACAAACTTTAAGATCAATTTGTTTAAGTCTTCAAAAAACTTTTTTCCTAGTTTTATCGGAATTGCTTGAAATAAAAATAGCAATTTCGGTAGAATATTCATTTTTGTTGTGGCTATCCTTCCGATCAAGGACAACTGTAGATTTCTCCATTTTTCCAAGTCTGTCTTTATTTGTTGTATGAATTTAATGTAGTAGTCCTCGACTTACAACTGTTCGTTTAGTGACCGTTCAGAGTTACAATAGCACTAAAAAAAGTGACTTACGACCATTTTTCACACTTACAACTATTGCAGCATCCCCATGGTCACATGATCAAAATTCAAACACTTTGGCAACTGACATATTTATGATGGTTGTAGTCAGAGGTGGGTTCTGGATTTTCTTACTGCTAATTCGCTCAGGGAAGTGCCGCACGGACGCCCGCGCGTTGCGCACCACGCAGGTGGGTCATGGGTACGCGCATGCACAGTACAAAAAAAAAGCTTCTGTGCATGCGCAGAAGCAAAAAACAAGATGGCGGTGCCTATGGCGCCGCTGAGAGAACCGGCTCGGGGGCGTGGCAGGCCTGGGTCGCTGCCGGTTCCAGCGACCCAGGCCGCCACGTTACTAACGGTTCTATAGAACCGGTCTGAACCGGTAGGAACCCACCTCTGGTTGTAGTGTCTTGGGGTCATGTGATCACCTTTTGCAACCTTCTGACAAGCAAAGTTAAAGAGGAAACCAAATTTACTTAACAACTGTTACTAATTTAACAACTACAGTGATTCACTTAAGAACCGTGGCAAGAAAGGTTGTAAAATGGAGCAAAACTCAACTGTCTCACTTAGCAACAGAAATTTTGGGCTCAATTGTGGTCGTAAGTCAAGGTCTATCTTACTATAAGTGTATTGCAGTAATCCAACTAGAAAGTTACTCGAGCAGGAATAATTAATTCCAAGTTACTCCAGTCCAGAGAGTGTTGTTAGTATGTATCAGCTTAAACTGCTAAAAGATACCCCCAACAAATATTCAACAAATACTCCCTGTATTTTCATGTGACAGTGATAGATTTTGCAGTCCTCTTGCAAACACAGTGAGTAATCATTCACCTGCACAGAAAGTTTATTTATTCACTCACCCTCAGTCCATCATCTTGCTCAAGTACTGATTCAGAACATCTACACCCTCATTTTGGTTAGATGAAAAGGAAGGATAAAGCTGGATGCAATCTACATCAAAATGTTATTTTATAAAGTTAAATGGGAAGCTGGCCTGTTGTAACACAAAACTCCACCTTAGGCTTATATTCAAAAATGCCATAGTCATTTCCCTTTCCCTTTCCCTTTCCCTTTCCCTTTCCCTTTCCCTTTCCCTTTCCCTTTCCCTTTCCCTTTCCCTTTCCTTCCGTTGTTCTTACTTCTTTTTCCCCTTTGTGCCTTTTACTCTATCTTTCTTTTACTTTGTATCTGTTTTTACTATTGTACTTATATTTAATAAAAGAATGCAACAGTGCCTAGATAAATTCACAGACTTACTTACAAAAATAAAAATAAAGTTTGAAATAGTTCCGTTCTTTATTTCTCTTGGCCAGAAATAGAATCCAGTAGGCAAACTCGGAGTGGAGCATCCTGGAGTGGGGTTGAGATATTGGGGAACTAAGTTTCCTCCTGATCAAGAGGATGGGGGTGAGTCTCAGCTACGCCCAGTGTAGCTGAGACTGTACAAAGCAGCAATCTGTGCTGTGTCAGCCATTTTGTGAAAGTCCTGGAAATGTGCTTTTAGAGGTTCCAAACGTACCCAGGTAAAGCCTCTTTCTGCACGGGCTACACTGCTGACTCTGCCACAGGAATAAACTACAGTTCGACAGAAATGAAGGTGAGGGGAGAGGAATATCAGGGAAGATGAAGCAAAGATAATGAGGAAATGAATTGGACTGGCACTCACTCACCCACTTCAACCCACCTTTATGGCCATAATACTCCTTACATTACAGAATGCTGACAGGTATAAAAAGGAATCCAACCCATTTTAAAGGACTCTTATGTCCCATTGATTTCACTGGGAAAGATTTAATGATATATTTAATTATTGAAACTGAAATTAATGGGATTTAAAATACTTAACTCTGGATGAATTGAGTGCACATAATATTTTAATGAAAGGTTCATCAGGAGCCGAAAATGCTGACCTGCTGATTTTCAAGCAAGATATTCACAAAACTATGACATATCCCTTAGAGCTGCCTGTAACATAATATACTATTTATATCTATAAAATAAGCTTACCATTGAGCAGCCATTAGGAAAAAATGCTTAAATATTTAAATCTTACAGTAAAAATCTCAAAAAACAACAGAAAGAGAAGTATGTGCATGCATTGGCAACTCCAGTCATTGATGTTTTAAGAAGAGCAGCTTTGCACCTGGAATAATATCTCTAAAAATATAAAGTTAGCACAATATTATCTTCTGAGATATTTATTTTATTCAGCACAATCTTTCCATTATTATCAATATTTGGGCGAGGATGGGGTAGAATAATTGTTTCTTTAAACATGATACTCAATTAAAATCACTGATACAGCTCTATACTTGAAAGTTACTTTTAACAAAAATTGGTTGAAAGGAATCCTTCTGCTCCATCAGAAAGCTATAAGTAGTCATAGATTCTGAATTAATACAACAGCAACCATGTTCCAAGTGAAACTGATACCATAAAACAGGAACAGAACTGGCACAAATTCACAAATCTCAGTTCAATGCTTTTTACTGTAGATCCAGCTTTTTAGATCTGCACCTCTATAACTGTCTGGTTTGGTTCTGCAACCCAACAAGACAGACACAGACTTCAGAGGATAATTAGAACTGCAGAAAAAACAATTGCTACCAACCTGCCTTCCATTGAGGACCTGTATACTGCACGAGTCAAAAAGAGGGCTGTAAAAATATTTACAGACCCCTCACATCCTGGACACAAACTGTTTCAACTCCTACCCTCAAAACGACGCTACAGAGCACTGCACACCAGAACAACTAGACACAAGAACAGTTTTTTCCCGAACGCCATCACTCTGCTAAACAAATAATTCCCTCAACAAACGACTTGCCTCCAATAGTCGTGAATGCTCCAACACTGGAAGTCTTTAAGAAGATGTTGGATAACCATTTATCTGAAGTGGTGTAGGGTTTCCTGCCTACGCAGGGGGTTGGACTAGAAGACCTCCAAGGTCCCTTCCAACTCTGTTATTCATCACACTTGGCCAATAAAAAATTCTATTCTATTTTATTCTATTCAAGGCAGGAGTATTTTTTTTACCTTTCTTGCTAGGAGTAGTACCAAACTACTCAAACTATCAAACTATTATGTTGCTCCTAAGAAGTTACTAGGAGACATTTATTAGTAAAAGAACAGTGTTTTGCAGTTTGTGTGTGCGTATTATTGGTGGCTCGTCGCTGGGGCAGAACAGGAGTTGTTGAAAACAAAATAAAGGCAGAATAGTCTTTTTCAAACCCCCGCTGTTAATGTATAATCTTAACAGCTGGCCGGAGTCCAAGAGATAAATGAGCCGGTCTTACTCTATCTGGCAATACTCCCAGAGCTATGAATCCAGGAAACAAGACCCGTACTGGAACAAGAACCGAGCAGACTGGAGTCACAAAGATCAAGAGTAATAATAAACGTTGTTTCCTGCAACGAGGCTCAGCGTGGCCAGGGCTTAAATAGTCTAAGAGTGTGGCCACTTAGCCTGCAGCTCTACTCTCAAGGATACCTCCTCCTGAGTAGCCACTCTTGTCTTCTAGCAGCCCTGCATGCCCGAGCATCGAGAAGAAGAGGCTCCTCCTCTTCTTCTTCGGCCCTGATGGGCTCCTCAGGAGGTACAGAAGGCCCTGGTTGACTCTCAACCTCCTTGTTCTCTGACTCGGGTGCCAGGTGCACGGGCCGATGGTACCTCGCCACAACCGCCTTATCGTCCTCCTCGCTCTCTGACTCGGGTGCCAGGTGCACGGGCCGATAGTACCATGCCACAACCGCCTCGGGATCCATGATCACCTGCATGGGGCGCTGGCGGGCCACAACAGCTCCGCTTAAAACTCCATCACACACAGCTGTCCAGTTCATCTTCATCTACAAGCCATGTATAATTCCCATCAGTCCAGATCTAATTGATTGAACATCAGAGTGTGGCTATCAAGATAGTGAGGTGTTTGGAAATCACATTATATGGGGACAATTAAAGAATGGTGATAGGTTTAGTTTACAGAAGAATTGATTGGGGAGGGATTGATAAATATCTAAGGCTTGACACATAAAAGAGGGAATATATATATATCTATATATCTATATATCTATATATCTATATATCTATATATCTATATCTATATCATCTATATCTATATCTATCTATCTATCTATCTATCTATCTATCTATCTATCTATCTATCTATCTATCTATCTATCTATCTATCTATATCTATATATATCTATATCTATATCTATATCTATATATCTATTACCCGGTGATTTAACAGAGAAAAATTGTCAGTTGTCCCCGAAGGCTGGACCACAACATATGTGTGTTTTCTTCTCATCCAAAAAGTTTCTTCAGTACTGAACAGAAGAAGCTTCTTGGATAAGAAGCAAAACGTCTTCAAGGAAAAACAAAGGAAGTCCAGTTGCCTCTTGCACCTTTGGGACAACCATGATCTGGATGATTGAAAATCCCCATAGACATATGTGTTAAAAGTACAAAAAAATATGTTAAGGTTAGAAATTAGGAGGAACATCCTTACTACACTAGTACAGGTAATCCTTAACTTACAACCATTCGTTTAGTGACTATCTGAAGTTACAACGCCACTGAAAAAAGTAACTAACAGCTGGTCCTCACACTTACAATCATTGTAGCACCCCTATGGTCACATGACCAAAATTTGGGTGCTTGGAAATCAGCAGGTATTTACATCAGTTGCAGAATCCTAGAGGGTGGGGGAGTGTCACAAGATCCTGACTTGCAACCTTCCCAGCCAGATTCCTGACAAGCAAAGTGAATAGGGGAAGCTAGATTTGCTTAACAAATGCCTGATTCATTGAACAACTGCAGTGATTCACTTAACAACTGTGGCAACAAAGTTCGTAAAATCAGGCACAATTCACTTAATAACTGCAGGGGTGGGTTCCCCTTACCTTCCTCACCGGTTCGCATCGCGATGCTTTGCACGCGCGCACTCCCTCCGCTCGCGCGCGCACGCGCGTTCCCTCGGGCAATTTGGCTTCCGCACATGCTCAGTAGCTTCAATCAGCCCGAAACACAGCTGAGGAGCTGATCAGCTGTGCTTCTGGCAGAAGGAATAAAGGTCAGTTTAAACGCAGGGGCGGGCAGGAGGGCCCTTTTTCAAGCGGCAGAACAGGAAAAACCTTCCAAACAGTAAAGAAATTCACTAAAAATTCCCCAAAAAAGATGGCAGCGCCCACGGACCGGCACCGACCGAACCGGATCCATGACATCACCAGCGGGTCGCTAACGGTTCTGGCGATCCAGTCCGAACCAGGAGGAACCCACCCCTGAATAACTGGCTTGCTTAGCAATGGAAATGCTGCTCCTAATTGTGGTCATAAGTCGAGGACTACCTGTAATTACCAGCAAAACAGGTTGAAGTGAAGAGTAAGCCTTTGCTGAAGATCTTCACAAGACTGAATGCTCATCTGTCAGAAATCCTATGGTGGGCCATGCAATTAGTACAGGATTGGACTCAAAGACTCTTATATTACATTCTAATTTGATGATTCCTTATTATGTTATTGGCAAGTCTTTCAACATCTATACCAGGGGTGTCAAACTCGATTTCATTGAGGGCTGCGTTAGGGTTGTGTTTGACCTCGGGAGGCCAGGGTGGGCGTGGCCAGGGTGGGCGTGGCCAGCTCAACATCACTCGTGTCGGGGGCGCCTGTGGTGGCCCGAGTGCTCTGCCAGCAAAAATGGGCTCCCGAGCTCTGTTTTTGGCTGCGACAGCCTCCTGAAACCCACTGCCAGCGAAAACGGAGCTCGGGAGGACCCCTCCCGAGCTCCGTTTTGGCTGGCAGAGGCACCGCAGTCTGGTCCTTTGCTGTTTCCAGGGCGACCCCACGGGCCAGATCTAAGCACCTCGTGAGCCATATCTGGCCCACAAGCCTTGAGTTTGACACCCTTGATCTATACAAAGAGAGGAGTACCTTATTTCCTAAGTCAGAATGTGTCTCCTTGATTTTTCACAAGTGGATGGGCTATTACACCAATTTATTCCTGTAGCAGCTTCTATAAAGAGCAGTTTTGGTACTGGCAAATGGCTGTAGTAACTAAGTAGAGACATTTAAGAGAACTAAATGACGGAGGGAGGGAGAAAAGTATATGTATGTTATTTATCAGATATTGGATGTCCTTTAACCATAATGGCAACGGTTTCTAGTCTGTTTCATATTAGAGTGGAAGAACAGATTTAACTAACTGCTGTTTAATGGCAAAAAGCTGTTTGCTATAACTGAGGTTATCTATCATGCATGTAGTAATTGCTCCAAAATACAAGTTGCAATGTTATCTCATTGTATTTTGGAGCAAAATTGCACACGTTGCAACAAAATCAGTCAGTGACTGTACAGCAATGGCACGAAGGCAAAGCAAAGGGTAGAGGGTACATCAGACACTAGGGAGGAAGGTTAGAGAGCCAAGGGAATTATGGTTTCCTTGTTTAATATATTATCCTGTCAAATAATATTGTCTCTTTAAGCAATAATGAAACCAGTGTAGAAAATTATTCAATAGTAATAACAAATTAACTTAGAATGGAGGATAATCCACAAAATGTAAGAGAGCTCCAAGAAAGTAACCAATTTAACAGGGTGGGTGTAGGAAATAGATCCTTGTATATTGGTATGAAAATGTATCCATCACAAAAGTGTCCATTTGAATCATTCTATGTTTTGGGCTCCTGGCAAGCCATGAATGAGTCTGCGGGTCAAAAGCACCAGCATCTGTGGCATAGAAGCATTCTGCAATGATGAATATTTTCTAATCTTAGAATAGATGAATAGAATAGAATAGAATTTTTTATTGGCCAAGTGTGATTGGACACACAAGGAATTTGTCTTGGTGCATATGCTCTCAGTGTACATAAAAGAAAAGATAAGTTCATCAAGAATCATAAGGTACAACACTTAATGATAGTCCGGGTACAAATAAGCAATCAAATCATAGTAGGAACCAGTCAATATAAATTGTAAGGATACATCTTTCAGCTTTGATTTTAATCCTGCTATAGTTTGCGTGGCTCATTGTTCATGGATATGAACTTGAATGAATGGGGAAAAACAAGCTGCAAGAAGGAAAGACTGAGACAGTCCACATGTCTTCGATCCACATTTCCAGGTGAGACAAAATATCCATCAATTTGGTACTTATGGTATGCACTATAGGCCATCATATGTCTGCTTTCACTGGATGAGTAAATTTGGAGTTTGAAGTCTATCGTGTTTGTTCTTTCCTAAACATCAAACTTTTGAAATTGATTAGCATCAGACATCCAGGATCACTTTAACAATTGCTACTGTGTTGTGCAAAATTTGAAAGTGTGATGCTTCCCCGGATGCTTCCCCAGATATTTCTCCAGATGTCAGCTCAGAGGAAGATGAACCAGTTCCAGGTACGTCTGGAGGAGAGTTGGTCAACGGCTCCAAGCAGCGGTCTGAGAGGGATTTGGCTGAAGCGCAGCTGCAGCAGGACAGCCCTGAGGCTTCAGGTGCAGCCAGTCAGCAAGGAGGAGGAGGAGCAGCTGCCTTCTGCACCTGATCCAAGAACACATAGGGCAGAGAAAAGGCAGGAGCAGAGAAGATCAGATCAGCCAGATTACTCGTGAGGAGAAAGCCTCGCCCTCCTTGATGGGCTGCATCAGAAGCTGGCTATTTAGCACAGCAGACAGATGGAGGTGATGCTGGGAACAACCTGTTTGTTTTCTTGCTGGATGTTCTTGCCTTAAACTTCAGATTGCCTCTCTTCGGCTGTTCGTCGTCCTTGCCTTGCTTTGCCTTTGCCTGTGGATTTGCCTTTATCTTGGAAGCTCCTTTTGCCTAGTGGACTGAACTTGCCTTTGTCTTGAGGACTAGTGTTGGATTCATTTGAGTAGCCTACAGAACTCATTGGGGTTGAGATGGTGCTGGCACAGGGAATTTCTGGGGAATACCAATTCAGGCTCAGAAGCCTTAATAAAGATCCCCTACAGTCATGGTGTCTATGTGCGTGTGACAGAGGTGGGATTCAATTTTTTTTACTACTGGTTCTGTGGGCGTGGCTTGGTGGGCGTGGCTTGGTGGTCATGTGACTGGGTGGGCGTGGCCAACTTGATTGGTCTCACCCTAAGGAAATTTCTCCTAAGTCCAACTCACAATAAAATAGCACAATAAAATAGCACTGTTCCTATATTTAGAATAGAATAGAATAACAGAGTTGGAAAGGACCTTAGAAGTTTCCTAGTCCAACCCCTTGCTTAGGCAGGAAACCCTACATCACTTCAGACAAATGGTTAATCAATCTCTTCTTAAAAACTTCCAGTGTTGGAGCATTCACATAAATCTATTTTCCAAAGGAGCAAAAGGCAAAACAAGAAACAATGGATGGAAACTAACCAAAGAGAGAAGCAACCTAGGACCAAGGAGAAATTTCCTAAGGGTGAGACCAATCAATCAATGGAATAGCTTGCCTTCAGAAGTTGTGGGTGCTCCATCACTAGAGGCTTTCCAAAAAAGTGAGGGAAGTACACCCAAAAGGACAGTGCCAGGAACCAGTAAAACAATGCAGAAAACCTAAAACAGCCATTCCCCTTTTTTTAAAAAGTCAACCCCAAAGCAAACGCAGCAGCTGAGAGGGAAACTAAGAGCAGCTGCTCAGGCTAATTGAAAGCCTGGGCGTGCTGCCAAAAGCCATTAACCCTTCCAACTCTATTATTCTATGTTCTCTATGTTCTAAATTGGGTGCTTCACAACAGAAGCAATACAGCTGGCTGGACCACACATGCATTAAATTCACAGCCTGTATGATCAAACTGCATCATTGTCCCCTCCTGTATCTTTTCCCCCAGGAAGAAACAAGAAGTAGCCAACACTGCAGCAGCTATAAAAGGTCTTGGGAAACTCCAGGGAGTATCAGCTGATCACAGAAGTGTTACTTAATACTCTTTATAATGAAAATGTTTGTAATCTTGTCCTTCTTCCTGAAGGGAAGAGGTTAATCCCATCCCTAGATGGGTGATTGATGGGTTTCCCTGCCCTAATCCTGTCAGTTTCTGTTGTTTATTGACTTGATTCAGCGTGTATCGGCTGCATTCCAGCAGCAACTGTTAAGTGGAACTATTAACTGAAGGGAGAGAGAGAAAAAAAAACCTCTCTTGCTCTTTATTTTTAACCGGTTCTCCGAACTGCATAAGCAATTTACTAACGGTTCGGGCGAACCGGTGAGAACCGGCTGAATACCACCTGTGGTGTGTGAGTGGGACAACACAGAAAGTGAGTAAAGAAACTCAAACTTCAGGAGCTTAGCAATTATATGGCAGAACAGATAAATAAACAAATGTAGCCATAGGCATGGCTAACTAGGATAGTTAATTAGTATCATCGTAACTGGGGACAGTTTCTTCTATTTTCTTCCTATAGCACAACAAATTGTCAATTATATCTTCACTTCTTTCTTTTACTATATGTTTGGAAGGTGAACTGATTTTAAGTCACAGGTCTATTACCATTATGGCTTGTTTGGCCCTTTCTTGTGAATTGAAAGCTGTTCTCAAAAATATTTCACCCCGTGTCAGACCAAATCTGAACAGAGATCTTTGCTGGAGCTTTAGAGGAAGATGAACTAAAATTCATCTTAGTGAATAAATAAACAAATAAAATTTACTTAGTGAAGCCGAAGGAACCAGTATGTGATGAATCTCTCACAATTATACTTTGGTAAAGAATATTGCTGAGTTTGTTATTACCTGTATCTTAAAGTTCCATCTGCAGAGTTAAATCCATCTGTTGCTGAAAATGTTACTCTTTTTCAAGGGTTTCTGACTTGTCATGCTGATATCTTTTAAATAAAAATACGGAGAAGTTGGGCATTCATTCATAATAGTTTGGAACAAGCAAACTGCAAGAACGAGGGCTATCAATGTCCATATTTACAGCTCATAGCATGAGCATAGCTGGATATTGGCAGACATCTCTACCTGAAGGCATCTACATAATTCTGGAGGGATTCAAGAACACTAATGAATCCCCTCAGCCAGCAGTTCCCCTCAGCCAGCAGTATGCAATATGGCAATGACTAAAATTCATTTTTCCTCTTCTTCTTGAATAGGAATTTGAAGCAGTAAGCTACCAGAGGCATGAATTTAGATGGAAGTAATTTAACAAATTAATAACAATAAGAACAAACAATCATGTCTTAACAATCTCTGGCTGATAGAAGGATTATTATGCCTTCTTCAGTAAGAAGGCAAATACGTTTCTCTGCAAGGAATAACAGAATAACAAAGTTGGCAGGGACCTTGGAGATCTTCTAGTCCAACTCCCTGCTCAAGCAGGAGACCCTATACCATATCAAAAGCTAAGTCTCAGCTACTACTATATATTGTTTTCTTTTCAATTTAGGTCTGCAAAATTGTGTTTGGTGTTTGGCGATATTGAAGATATTATACTTTTTCTTTGATTGTGTAGTGTTGTTGTGGAAGATTTGGTCAAGGCAAAGAAGTATAGTGGTATTCTCTATATAAATGGTAAATATATTTTTGGCCTGAGACTCAATTACGACAATTTTATGTTCCCCATATTGGACAATATTCTACAATATTCTCATCCTATCTCCATATGAGCTAATATACAGGGTGGTTGAGAGGAAAAAATGAGGAGAGGAATAAATATGTCTTGAATTCCTTGCAGGAAAGTGGAATCTAAAATGTAATAAGCTAATTAATTAATATATTGCATTCTGTGCAGTGGTGGGATTCAGCCGGTTCTCTCTGGATCGGGTGAACTGGTAGCGGCAACTGCGGGAGGCTCCGCCCACCCGCCCGGACGTAACGCATGAGCACTGCGCATGCGCAGAAGGCCGTGAGCATGCTCAGGCGAGGTGCGTGCAAGCAAAGCGAGCGCCCGTGCACGCGCGCTCATATTTGCGAACCGGTAGGGAAGGTAAGTGAATCCCACCTCTGATTTTCTATGTATATGCCAGTATACTGCATGTACCTCTACGTTGATAGAATGTTAAGTCTGCCATCTTGCAAAGTAATCTCCAGATTAGAGGTCTAGAGTTGAAATTGGTTGTGGAATTCAATAAAAAACAGTATATGATGTAAGTAAAGTATACATGAGAATATAAGGAACATTTAGTGAATAGTTCAGCATTGACCAGGGAGTAAGGCAGGGTGTGTTATATTCCCTTGCTTATGTTATGTACAGTATTAGGAATGTTTGTGGTGATGTAAGAGGTGTGTTAATTGAGGACATGAACATATGCACATTTTTGTGTGCAGCTGAAGACAGTGTGGTCTGAAAACCAGAATAATTTCTAGCAAATATTAGATTATATGAAATAACTAGGAATTGGATCTGAAAATTAATATACGCTGTTTCAAGGAATGCATATTTCTGTAAATAAGCAAGCATGGTGGAATATAATATTGAAGGTGTGGATCCAGTGGCATTGATTCTCCAGGATTTCATGACCTATTAGCCAGAAGGCAGCCCTGGGATGGAAATAGAGAGCTAAGTATTTGTCTTGTGCCCTCTCTTTATCTTGTCGCTCTGCCTCCTCTAAGAGATTACTAATCTCAGGTCACTTTCTCCAGTTTTTCTTCCCAGGTGCACAAACTAAAAAGTGCATACTCTTTGACTTTTCTATTGGTTTGAGAAAGTTAGTTGAGTTCTAGGCTTTCCCTAAATCCGTATTGTATTTCTTGTAAATAAATCTCCTTTCAGATATTGTTATACAACTTGCCTCATTAATCATTTCTCAGGTTAGATTCCCCCCCCCCCCCGCTTTCTGGAACACTTACATATACACAGTTCAAACTACAAACATACAAAATCATGTTTCTGCCAACTTTGTTGTATGGGAATTTAAGAAGTGTGCATAGTAGAACAAGAAGTGTTCAAGAATGAATGAGTGCTGCATGGGTGTGAATTGAATACCTAAAGGAGTGACTAGTATGAGATTGATGTTGAATATGTATTGAGGGAAGATGGATTTGAAGAAGATGACAGTGGATTTAAAACTGGAGAAATAAATTTCAAAAGCCTCTCATGTGCTGATGATATTACTCTAATACTGTAGCTGAAAATGCAAATGATCCGCAAACTTTAGTCATGAAAGTCAAGGAGCACAATGAAAAACAGGACAAACACCAAGCTTTGGTGTTGGAAAAAAACTCCTGAGAATACCATGGTTAGCCAAGAAAACAAACAAATGAATCATAGAACAAATCCTGAGTTCTGATTTGAAACACAAATAACCAGCTTCAAATTATATTTTGGACACATTTAGACTTAGAATAATTTTATTGTCACTTTGAATGTGCACTAATCGGCATACATTAAAATGAAATTTCATTGCATACAGCTCTCAAAGGGTCACCACCTCCAATATACACTACATAAACATGAATAGATAGATAGATAGATAGATAGATAGATAGATAGATAGATAGATAGATAGAGGGCAAAGCAATAGACGCAATTTACATAGACTTCTGTAAAGCCTTTGATTCAGTGGTACACGACAAACTCCTTCTAAAATTAAAATCTTATGGCATTTCTGGACCCCTGCATAATTGGATAGCTGCATTCCTGTCAAACAGGCAACAAGTAGTCAAAATAGGGAGCGCCCTATCAAATCCTGTACCTCTTAACAGCGGTGTCCCCCAAGGCAGCGTTCTAGGACCAACTCTTATTATACTTTACATAAATGACCTTTGTGATCATATTAAAAGTAACTGCGTTCTCGTCGCTGATGATGTAAAACTATTCAACACTACCAACAATGCTGCTACCCTTCAAAAAGACCTTGACTATGTGTCAGAATGGTCAAACAAATGGCAACTTCAATATTCAACCAACAAATTCTCTGCCTTACATATTGGCAAAAAAATCAGAACATAAAATACAAACTGGATGGACACGACCTTGTAGACGACCCTCACTCTATCAAAGACCAACCTAATCTTGCGTAGCTTCTTCTCTGGTAATATTGTACTGCTAACTAGAGCATACAAAACATTTGCTAGACCAATTCTCAAATATAGCTCATCTGTCTGGAACCCGCACTGCATATCGGACATTAATACAATTGAGAGAGTCCAGAGATATTTCACGAGAAGAGTCCTCCACTCCTCTACTCGCAACAGAATACCTTATGCCACCAGACTTGAAATTTTGGGCTTAGACAACTTAGAACTACGCTGCCTTCTGTCTGACCTAAGCGTAGTACATAAAATTATTTACTACAATGTCCTACCTGTCAATGACTACTTCAGCTTCAACCACAACAATAC
>QLTV01002925.1:2599951-2622837 GCA_003457575.1 Thermophis baileyi | reverse complement strand
GGTTAATAATGGTACATATATATTAATTATGCTTTGAACTTCAAGTAGAAAAGTGTTATAATAGTCTTCTGCAGAGTTGCAGTCATTGAATTGCCAATCTAGAGATGAGAGATCAGCAGCTATGAGATCGTAGTTTGCTTTTTTGAAGTTGTATTTTGGAGTCCTATTATGAGATTCTTTGTATTGATGTAAATTTAGACAAAAGTCAATCATTCTGTTGTCACTGTTGGAAAAAGATTCTTTGATATGAAGATTATAAATTGTGTTTAAATTGTTGCAGAAGATTAGATCGAGGCAGTTGTTTAATCTAGTGTTGATAGTTACCAATTGATCGAGTCCTAAAGTAGTGATGGCATTATACAGGGTCGTATGTATTGTTTCAGTTGAGCACTCATTTAGGGTCCAATTAATAAGAGGTAAATTGAGGTCACCAAGAAAGATAATGGGATATGGGCATGAGGCTGCCCACGTTAGTAACGTAGTTAGTTTGCTCGCATGATCAAGATCATAATCATCCATTAGATTATGGATCTAATGGATTAGAGTAGATTGATTAATTAATTAATTAGATCCATGCTACTCCTGGTTCCTGCTTGTGGCTTGGGTATGTGAATGAGAGTGTAGTTGGATTAGGGAAGTAGGCAATGCTTGAGAAGAAGGGATGGTGTCAAATATCACTAAGGAGGCACTGGTATGCCCCCTTCTGCAAAGGCCTTCCCTGGTTATGGCTATTTTGCCCAATACTGTTCTGGCTACAATATTCCCTTTTCCTTGTCATGAAAGTGCTGTGGCTTTAGCTGCAAAATGCTCTAGAGATGTCAAATTATCTGGATCCTTCTCGAATCTTGATATATTGTATATGTAGGCTCTGGCATAAAACCAACACCACTTATCTCTCTAGTAGATGAACTTCATTAAGAGTGAGATGAAGGCCATCTCACCCAGTCCTTACTGACCCTTCAGCAGCATTCAATACCATTGAGCATGCTGTCCTTCTGGATCACATGAGAACATAGAGAATTGGAGTCACAATGTCTCAGTGGTTCCACTCCTTTGTAATCAAATGATTAGCAAGGGGCAAGGACAGTGTCCCTTGTGTGGTTCTGCTGCTGTTGATTCTCTCCTCTCTAACTTTTAATATCTACATGAGCCCATCGTGGGAAATTATCTATCGGTTTGGGGTGAGGCATCATAATTTTGTAAACTAACATTCCTTTTAATATTAACATTCTTTCAAAGGGAAAAATATTGAGTATATGGTGAAATGTCATTTCCAAGAGATAGGTTAAAGTCTAGCCTTTCCATGTACCATTCCAGCAGCCTCAATTTTCTTAATTAAAACCTTTAGCAAAGTAGGTGGAAATGAATTGCACAGAGCCCTAAAGTATATCAGCAGTGAGGCTGGGCAATATGGCTGTTCTTACATTTCCTAATGCAGGATAGTTTTAAGGCAGCATTTGGTGGGGTCTTTGTCTCCCACCTTGTAACCTCTACCAGTGGAAAAAACAATACCAATCATTCTACATCATTCTTTAAGATCTATGGACTTCAACTCCCTGAATTCTGACTGGGGAATTCTGGGAGTTGCAGTCCACAAGTATTAAAGTTGCCAAGGTTGGACACCCCTACTCTACACAAATGCATGACAGGTGGTCTTTGAGTCCTTTGTCCCACAGTGGCCAGTCACCTATGTGTATGTTTCTTTTTTGCCAAAGCACTATCAGTCTCCTTTGAGATCAATAGATTATGAAGAAAAAATGACCAAAAACACAATGATCCCCTCAATAGCACAGTCCTACTCATGTGAAATGCTGTACATACTGCAGGTGAAGAAGAAAAATATATTTCAAAAGACTATAGAGATCAACATTCTTAGGTTTAAAAACAAAACAAAATATGCCTTCCTGAGTTTTTTAAGGCAAGATTGGCTGCACCTCAGCAGCTTTTACTCCTGGGTGAAGCTGGGAAGAAATAAGTCCTCCTATCTCAAGTATGCTCTCCTTACAAGCTGAAAACCCTGGCAAAGCTGTACCAGCTGGCTGGGAAATTCCAGGTGTTGAAGTCCACAAGTCTTAAAGTTGCCAAGATTGGACAGCCCTGCACTAGCGCATTCCCAATGCTTAGTGTTGGTTTCATTTTCTAGGACTGTGTGATCTCCTGCGACTTCAAGAGCAAAACTTGGCAGGTGGCATGTAAAAAATGGGACGGACATTTCAAAGCCTTGGTCTGTGGTTTATTCTAATGCTGGCTTCTTTCCCCACAACTGGCATGCATGCACGGATGTACATGTGCATTCCATCCAAACTTTGTTTTTATCTTGCCCAAGATGACGCTTCCCAAATAACTTGGCCAAAAACTCCCATCATCCTCAATTACAGGAAATGGAACCAAATACATCTACTGGGGAAAGCTACTTTAAATTAAAGTCCTCCCAAATACTAATCAGCCATGTGGTAAAGCTAATGGTGCAGGGAGACCAGGGGAGGGGGGGGAAGAAGAGGCAACCTGTTCGCCAAGCTAATCGTGGCATTTCTGCATGAATTCCCTTCCTTAACTTGGCCTACAGGAATTCCTGTAGATTGGAGTTCTGGGTGGCATGCCTTTCCCAAGCTGGCCCTCTACGAAAACCTCTGCTGCCAACTCTGCTGCTTACCACATAGTTTCAGGCTGCTTGAAGGACAGGAGACTTGGTGACATATCTGCAATCCCTCTCTTGGTTGGATCAAATGGTTTGCCCAGAAAGGCAAGAGATATTTTGTTCCAAGGCAGGTGGGTCACCTATTAGGTTTCTCTCTCTCCCTGTATGTGAGAGAGATTGGGAGGAGAGGAGAGAAATAAATTGTTAACATGATTTGTTTCATTTCTCCTCTCTTTCCCAGATTTACAGATCAATTTTACTCATGTTTATTTGGAAATACTGTAATCCTCGCTGAGTCAAGGTTAGCAGCATGAGAGTGTCTGTCTCCTTCCCACCCTAATCCCTCTCTGTCCTGATTTTGGATGCATGCATATATACCTAAACCAAAGAAAATAAAGGTACCCTCAGGTATGGCCATTTTAAAAATTTCTGATTTCAGCCTGCAGGAATCCAGATGAGATCTCCACAAGGCAGTATCTATTACTTTTTTCATAGGACTGTTGCAGGGGTGAAATCCAGCAGGTTCTGACAAGTTCTGGAGAACTGGTAGCGGAAATGTTGAGTAGTTCGGAGAACCGGTAGCGGAAATTTTGAGTAGTTCGGAGAACCGGCAAATACCACCTCTGGCTGGCCCCAGAGTGGGGTGGGAATGGGGATTTTGCAGTATCCTTCCCCTGCCACACCCACTAAGCCACACCATGCCCACCAAGCCACGCCCACAGAACTGGTAGTAAAAAAAATTGGATTTCACCACTGGACTGTTGATCTCCTGTGGCTGTTCAACCTATATAAACTGCCTCCCCCAAAACTCTTCATGAATGATCAAAATCACTCATTTGAAATCAAATCATAGAAGCCTAAACTAGAAAGCTCTCAATGATACTGAACCTCTGGATCTTTTTCGTTTTCACCCTCCTAAAGCTAATGTCCTCCATGGATCATTTTTGGCCAGACCAAGTCTCATATCCTTCCCATCCTCTATTCCATTTTGTTTCTGTTTGTATGTTTGTATTAGAAATAATTGCATAATATATACAGACACAAAAGAGGAGCAGTACAATTGTGGTAATTCCACTCAGCAAAAGAACCCAGCAAGTTCTGCCACATTATCAACACGCCCAGGAGAACCAGGTAACAAAAAATCCTAGCTGACAGATCTATTTATCATCCAAGAGACCACTATTCCAGTTAGGGCAGAAGGGAGGGAGAAGGAGAAGGAGGAGGAGGAGGAGGAGGAGGAGAAGGAGAAGAAGAAGATGGAGAAGGAGAACCAGAAGCAGAAGAAGAAGAAAAAAAAAAAGAAGAAGAAGAAGAAGAAGAAGAAGAAGAACAACTTAGGGAAAAATGATCCTTTGGGATCCTCCTTTGTCCCTTAAGCCTCTATGCTATAGCTTATTCTACCCTCTGGGTAGAATCTTATTCTATGTGTTGCAATAAGAGAGAGAGAGAGAGAGAGAGAGAGAGAGAGAGAGAGAGAGAGAGAGAGAGAGAGAGAGAGAATGCCAGGTGTTCTCAATCTCCAGCAACTGTCCAGCAACTGGACAGAGAAGAAATCATCCACAACAACTTTGAATGGCCAACTGAGTCACAGTGTTTGATCATGCTGTCTCTAGCATCCTCACCAAATATGGCCTAAAACAGGGATCTCCAAACTTGGCAACCTTAAGATTTGTGGATGTCAGCTTTCAGATTTCTTCAGCCAATCAGGTCCTAGACAGTCCAGGGAGCATTTTTTGGTAAGGAAAAAAACCCTTTTACACTGAATTGTGTACCCTCATTAATCTGGGGTTGGGAAGAAGTCCTTGTTATAAAGGCAGGGGTTTGGACTAGCAGACCTCCAAGGTCCCTTCCAACTCTATTATTCTGTTATCTTTTAAAAATGATTACTGAGGTATCTTTGTACATAATAAGTGAGACATGAGGATGATCCACAAGGGGGAGTTATGGTCCTGAGACATTGCGGGAGAATTTCTCTGTCCTCTGAAGAAATGTAGAAAAAATGACCATTTAATTTATATTTACTACATATTGGATGAAGAATTTCAAGGAGCCATATGCTCTAGAAACAGCATTTTAAAGTGAACCATAACAGTAGAATACCATAATGTACAAGGTGATGCAAAGCTTTTGGAGTTTAAATTAAAAGTAGAGAAGTTCTGATACCTCTGTTAATTTCTCCAATTTTCCTCAAATTTCCCCAGTTTTCTAGTTACATATGCTTCATTTGTACATCTTTAAACAAATGTAGGGATCAGCGTAGGCTGCATTTTTAAAACAAGCGAACAATCTTCATACTGGGATGAAAACAAACATATGCCAAGACCCAGTTGCAAGGACATCATTTCCAGTGCCATTACTAGGCATATATCTCCCCCAGAATCACCATTTTCTTATACCATAAGGTAACAATCAAGCTGTCAAACAAGAAGGAACAGTGTAATTAAGGAAATCACTGAACCCACCAATGGTCTCAATAATGATGAAAACAGGAATTTTGCATCTGTGTGGATCATAATAACGCAACAGAAGCTGTTATGGGGAAAATTATTGCTGCCAGCACTAATGGAATCCTGAAATACACAGCAGCCAAGACCTCTTCTCAACTGGAGGCAATGGGAAATTTTTCATAATGCTTTGCCAAAATCTGCCTTGTAGCCTCTTGGAAGCTTCCCTCTTCATTTTTCTATTTTGTCTCCAGCATGCTTTAGGATTTCTGCTGAATTTCTACAGGTAATCCTTCTGAGGTCAGTTTATTGATGGAAATGATGGAAGATGCTGCTGTTGATTTTCAGATACTCAAAGTATCATTTTGAAGTCTCCTTTTCTGGCCACACTTCCCAATACGAAAAAAGCCCAGGATGAATGTTTTCTAATAATATTTTCCCTCAGACGTCTTCTTTTTTTCAACTGGCATTTCATTGAAATGCACGATACTAGGGAGTCTTCTAAGAGATTATTATCCAACCAAAGCAGGATGTTTGCATATAACTTTTAGTCATGTAGTAGATAAGTAAGTACATCTTTGTGAAAAATATTCTCTTTCATTATATTGAGTGACGACTGTTGGAAAAAAGAAAGTAGAAAAAAATATCTGTACACCTTCAGTTTCCGGCAAATGTATTTAACAAAACTGAGTTAATTGAGGAAATGTTGTTTTTTATTTGGATCACAAATATTTCTAAGATTTTTCAAAAGAAGAACGAAGATTTTTTTGCAGTTATAAAGGCAGAACAGGCCCATAAATTGGATTGCAATGTGCTTTGTTTCTGTTTGATGTGTTGTGTCAACCAAATCAAATAGTTATTTTTCTGCCTTAATATACAACAATCACATTCAGGACAAAATAATTATAGAATTTTTATTTATATTTAGCCCATTTGTTGCAGTATACAAAAGATCCTTGAAATCAAACTCAAGCTGGACAATAAGATTGCTTCTCCCAGAAGATAAAATAGAATTCTTAAGAAACAAAACTGTATGATCTGGTAAAAAGGACTACTTAGAGAAGGTAAATATTATCAAAATGAAGAAAGCACAGACTGTGGAAACTGTTTCCACAAAATTAACAACAATTATTTGCTAATCAAATGCTTAGTCTTATGACTACTTTTCTTGATGCCAACAAATCCACAATATTAGGACTTTTACAAATATCTATAACCCGCACAATAACATTGTAGTTCACTATTATTCAAAAATAGAAGAAGAATAGTTTGCTAGTATTCAGGTATGTATTTTTAAAATTAATATCTGTGTGTTCTTTTGTCCACCTCCTGACAGGCATCAACAAGAAACCTCTGGGTGAGGTTATCTGTCAGTCTGGAGTCCGATATCACCAATATGATAATGATACCCAATTATACATCTTGGATCCAGGTTGATCAAGCGACATTGTTGAAGTTCTGGCTGAATGCCTGGAGGCTGTGCGGGCATAAGATGGGGAGTAACCGGCTCAGACTCAATCCTGACAACACCAAGGATTGTTTGCCTCCCCACCCTCATTTCTGGGAATATTCCATCTTTAATCTTCAAGGTGTGAAAGGGTATGTGAGAATGCCTTGGGAGACAGGGCAATGAGATGCAATCAAGGGAACACCGAGATAGAAGGCAGCTTAGCCCACAACAGGAATGTGAGCAGGAACAGAGGCTCAGAAGATAACCTCCCTACTTTCTTGGGCTGTAAAGGGGATGGGAGGACAGAAGTACTTTCAGGCTTGCAAGATTGTTGTCAGCCTTACAAGGTAGACAGACAGGAAACATGAACAGATTAGCTATTTCTACTTTATTGTAAGGTTACATTAACAGAATCTTGGTTGTCTCTCATTGCTCTGTCTCCCAAGGTAAATTCCCATTTCTGACTAGTAGGCAATCTGAGGATCCTCTTGGACTTATAACTCCTGCTAAAAAAAAAGCAGGTGACAACTGTGGCCAATGGACCTTTGCACAGGTTCACCTAGTGAGCAAGCTGCACCTGTCCCTGAACCAGAGTCCTTTCACTCATACCGTGGACACCTCACAGTTGCATTACTGTAAATGGGGCTCGCCTTGAAGAACCGGGATGATACAGCAAGTCCAGAACGCAATGGCATGGGCAGTGATGGTTTCTTTTGCTATCTGCATGTGTCATTACCATTTTGTAAACTGCACTGGTTGCCAATTGGCTTCTGGATGCAATTCAAGGTGCTGGTTGAATCACCTATGTAATCTTTCATGGCACAGAACTTGGGTACTTGATGGCCTGCATGTCTAAGTATCTTTCAACCCATTCAGTGAGGTCACCCAGAGTGCTTTCTCGGTGAT
The DNA here is from genome assembly GCA_003457575.1 of Thermophis baileyi. Taxonomy (NCBI): domain Eukaryota; kingdom Metazoa; phylum Chordata; class Lepidosauria; order Squamata; family Dipsadidae; genus Thermophis; species Thermophis baileyi. The sequence continues at coordinate 2,615,399 of QLTV01002925.1, read as the reverse complement.
AAAACTTCTACTCTCTATGCAGGTAGTCCTCAACTTATGACCTCAATTGAACCCAAAAAATTATGTTGCTAAGTGAGACATTTGTTAAGTGAATTTTGCCCCATTTTACAGCCTTTCTTGTCACAGTTCTTAAGTGAATCACTGCAGTTGTTAAATTAGTAACATTGAATCTGGCTTCCCCATTGACTTTGCAGATCAGAAGTTCGCAAATGTGATCACATGATCCCAGGTCACTGCTACTGTCATAAATATGAGTCAGTTTGCCAAGCATCGAATTTTCATCATGAGACCATGGGGATGCTGCAATGGTCATGCAAAACACGGTCATAAGTCACTTTTTTTCAGTGGCGTAACTTTGAACAGTCACTAAGTGAACTGTTGTAAGTCTAGGACAGTGATGGCTAACCTTTTCTTCCTCGGGTGCCAAAAAAGCGTGCATGTGTGCGACAGCGTGTGCGTGCGTGCTGCCCCCCTAATGCAATGCTGCCCCGCAGGCCCCTCCCATGCATGCGCGGGTGACCCCCCGTGCTCTCCCCCACCCCTCGTGCATGCACTGGCAACCCCCCAGCCCGTTTTGGTGCTAGCAGGCCTCCCTGAAGCCTCCTGGGACCAAAAACAGATAGGGGGTGCTGCACCCCCACACCTCATTTTTAGTTCCAGGAGGCTTCAGGGAGGCCTGCTAGCACCAAAACGGGGGGTGGTGGGTCCCCAGTCTCCCCAATTTATTTCCCCAGCATGCGCTAGTTTCCTCCTGGATTCCTTCCTCCAATGCCTCCTCCGATCTCCCCAATTTCTTTCCCCAGTGCGTGCTAGTTTCCCCCTGGATTCCTTCCTCCAGTGCCTCCTCCTATCTCCCCAATTTCTTTCCCCAATGCGTGCTAGTTTCCCCCTGGATTTCTCCCTCCTGTGCCTCCTTCGATCTCCCCAATTTCTTTCCCCAGTGCAGCGCGTGGAAATGCCCTGCCCCGGTGCATGTGTGGCAGAGACCCGAAGACCAGCTGGCCGGCGGGAGGCGCTGGCATGTGCAGTGGAGCTGGGCTGGGCGATGGCTGGCATGCCTGCAGAGAGGGCTCTGCGTGCCACCTGTGGCACGCATGCCATAGGTTCGCCATCACGGGTCTAGGACTACCTGTAATGCTGTTTTGCCAGAGTTTCATACTGATCCCATCTTACTGACTTTTTATAAACTGTTAAAAACATGATTATTCTCCCAGACCTTGGGATATGATGGTGTTTGAATCCCTTTGGTTCTGGGTATTATTTTACTCTCCTTCCCGCCTTCCAATTGGTTGTATTCACTTTTTTGATGTATATATATTTTAATTCTCTTTTACTTGTAAGCTATTAGAGTCATTGTAGGGTCAGGGAACCTGAAAATTGAATTAAATAAAAAAAAATAACACTAATAAAAAGAAAGCACTTTGCTCACATACCATTGTGTCCATGTCTTCTAATAAGAACAATAAGATTCAAATCAGTATAAAGTATGTTCATATATCCACTAAAGTTAGTGCATACTTAAACGTTACATTCATGCCATTCAGTCTTTGTTTCCAGAAGATAAAACAGGCTTTATCAGATCCAATTAATATACTTTCACCCCAAGTATTTTTAAATGGCCTTAAAGTATTTTATGCCTTTGGCCTCATTGGTCCTAGAACCTTGAATTATCAGAGCTTAAAGAACTGATGGAACTTATGCACAGAAAATCTATATAATGTATGTAGTATAATATATACTGTATATAGGCTTCTTGCCTGTGGAAATGATTTCACTGAGGTAGACACACATTACCAGGATGGGCTTCATCCTATTATACAAACAAGTTGAAAGGAAATGACAAGATTTTGTTATGACTTCACGAAAAACATTCCATTACATAACAGAACAAACAGGCATTGTCACCTCATGGAGATACTTCTACAACAATATAAAGAAAATGTTGCATTCGGCATAAATTTCAAAATGAGTATTCACTGATAACAAGGTATTCAACATTTGTCTCAATTATCTAGTAAGCGATTTGTACAAGCTTGGAGAACACAAGCAAATTTAGGTTGTCCATGAATTAGCTTTTCGTTTTTTCGTATTTATTTATTTCCTGCTTTTATTATTTTTAAGGCAGAGAATATACCTAATACTGCGTAGTGGCGCAGTGGTTAAAATGCAGTATTGCAGGCTACTTCTGCTGACTGCCGGCCAGAGGTGGGTTCCTCCCAGTTTGGACCGGTTCGCCCGAACCGGTAGCAACCCACTGGTGATGTCACAGAGCTGGTTCGGTCGGTGCCGGTCCGTGGACACCGCCATCTTTTTTTTGGAAATTTTTTTTTTAATTTTTTGAAGAAAAATAATTTTCTTCTGCGCATGCGCAGAAGCTGACTTTCCGGCACTGCACATGCGTCGCCATCTTGTTTTTGGCTTTTTAAAAAAAATTTAATTTTTCGGCACTGTGCATGCACGCACGCACAAAGCGTGCGCATGCACCCATGAGGCGTGCCCACCCGGCGTGGGAGGAAGTGAACCAGCAGCGAGGTAAGTTAGAACCCACCCCTGCTGCTGGCTGATTGCAATTTGGCAGATCGAATCTCACCAGGCTCACAGTTGACTTCCATCCTTCTGAGGTCGGTAAAATGAGGACCCAGATTGTTGGAGGCAATTGTTCTGACCTAGGCTTCCTGATAAAGCATAAATCACAAACGTAGTCCCAAAAAACCTCTTTTTTTTTTAATTGTTGTGAATTATGTTCATTCACAGCCATAATAAGTCCCTAACAGTTTTAATTAGTCCTACAGAAGTCTGCCACAGTCTTTCGGGAGAAGGCTGATAAGCACCCACCTTTATCTCTCTTGACACGCTGCCAAAGACCTAATTGGCAAGTAGCTTTGCAAGGNAAGCCTTACTCCCGCGTAGCCCTTCTCCTCTCTAACTGTTCTTGCCTTCTGGACGCTCTGCGCATGCGTACATTGGAAACAGGCTCCCCCTGTTCCTCTGCCTCACTGATGTCAGCCTCTGGAGGCTCTGGAGTCAACACAGAACTCCCAGATGGCCCGGGCCCCATCTCTGCCTCCGACACAGAGCCTTCTCCAGACTCCAGAACTGGCCCATGTTCCTCCCCAGCCTCCTCGCTGTCCGACTCTGCTGCCAGCTCCGCAGGCCGCTGGCGGACCACAACAGCAATATACTGACTCTGTAAACCACTTAGAGAGGGCTGTAAAGCACTGTGAAGCAGTATATAAGTCTAAGTGCTATTGCTATTGCTATTTCTTCCTTCTCCTTGCGCCCACAACAACAACCCTGTGAGGTGGGTTGGGCTGAGTGAGAGTGACTGGTCCAAAGTCATCCAGCTGATTAGAACTCATGGTCTCTTGGTTTCTAGTCTGCTGCCTTAACCACTAGATCAAACTGGCTGTCATTTCCTCCAAAACAATTTATTTTATAGATGTAAATGTAATGTATAGATATAAATGAAGAGATGTAGAAATCAGGAAAGCCAATTTGGTCTAGTGGTTAAGGCACCAGACTAGAAACCAGGAGACCACGAATTCTAATCCTGCCTTAGGCATGAAAGCTAGCTGGGTGACCTTGAGACTCTCTCTCTCAGTCCAACCCACCTCACAGGGTTCTTGTGGGGAAAATAGGAGGAGGAAGGTGTGTTGGATGTTCACTGCCTTGAGATATTTGTATAAATAATAAAGGCAGGGAACAAGTAAGTAAATAAATAAATAAAATACATTTTGTAACATGAGCAGTATTAACTCTCATCGAAATACAGTAGTTTTATTCATAGAATTATGATGGTCTGTATCATGTACCTTTAGATTCCATAATTATGATGTCCTGCCTATTTTTCCAAAATATTTCTTCCTCTAGACTTCTTGTTTATTTTTAATCTATATATTTGACATGTTTTAATCTCGGCTACCCAAGTAGGCATGATCCCACAAAAGTATTTAGCTGAATACTTGAACGTAGAGAGGTTTAGTCTCTGAATGACTTAAAGTATATACGGGAAAACAGAAGTGCTTTTGTTTCAAGATGAGTAGGTTTTGCCTGTACCCATAAAATGCCACTTTAGCAAGTTGTCAATCTCAATTAAGACATCAGCATGTCAAAGTAACAGGTATGGCAGGCAGTATAGTCTATTTCTGAACTGTGTGTCAGGTGAAACAAGTACTAATTATACACTTAGCCAAATACGTCTGTTCAGAATTGCTTTAAAACTAAGGTTGGCACCAAGTTATTATGAAATGATAGTTTACCCTATTTTGGCTTCTGCCAAGTGGCAGGTGGCCTTGCAAATATGCAACTCAGCATGTTTTGTTTGTTCCCCACAGCTGTTCTGCCAATCAGTTTGGGATGGCTGTGACTAAATGCTAATTAGCTTCTGTTGATCTGCATAGGCGATCAGCTTCTCAGGATTCCTATTCTGATATGTAAAATTGCCAGTTGGAGGTGTGATCCTATGAGGACCTGAGGCAGCCAGGATGGTGCAGCTACCGGTGCTGCTGGGAGCAGCAAAGGTGGGGATTGAATCCTCTCTGCTATGGGGAGAAAGAATCCAAAACAAAACCTCCAAGGAAGAATGAAGAGCTTCCTGCTCTTAATTTGTGGTTGACAGTTGCTGTCACTAGAGTGGTAGCAAAGTCTCAGTGCTAGAGGGTGCTACCTCCTTTCTTTTCAGGGCTCACGAGAACCTCCTTCTAGCCCTAATGAAACCAGCATTTTACCATCTGGTCTGTGAACTGACACTGGCAGATACATTGACAATCATTCGGCAAGTTTGCTGCTTCCTGCAAGACTCATCCGCTGCTTGTTGGATTGTTGAAACTGAGCTTCAAAAATAAAGCGTTTTTGTTTTGTTTTCTCTTATTTTTAAGCTACGTGGGATGGGAGGATTACTATATTATTTCATCTTTCCAGTGGCGTTTTTCTTTTCTTTTCTGTTTTCATGCAAAAGTTGGCTGGCTGAGTTTTGCTCTAGCTGCTACGTCTGCTGTAGAGGGAAATGGTTGGAAGATAGCCCCGTTGGGACCCCTGTGTTTAGTCTTTGCACCTGTATTTCATCAAGGAAAGGGGGGGGATGATCTCACTGAGTAAACATTACAAAATAATTTTCAGAAATTTTACTTGGCTTCGGCTTTAGCAGGATCAAGGCAGTGATGAAACGATATTTATTGGAAAGCACTTGGAGCATCTGAGAGGACCAGTTCTATTTTTGATTTGGATTGATTGTTTGGATTAAATCCTTCTTTTTAATATGACCTGATCAAATGTTGTGGGACCAGTGAATATCTACAAAGAATACCCAGGTCTCTGTAAGCATTTACACATTGTTTCTAATATTTTACTTTAAAACAAATCAGAGTTGGATTCAAAGGATGGAACAATGTGTACTGATTTGGCAAAATTGAGAAGCGTTCTTTTTCAGGAGTTGGGAAGGTTTAAAAAAAAACGATGCCATTCTTCTATTCATAAACCTCTCTGTTCCAAATCACAGCTAGTTTTGTTTATAAAGTTCACTGACAAAATTAATATGGGACCTCATTTTACTTTCGGGGGGCTAATATAATAAATGTGATGTAAGTGCTGTTTTAAAGGGCACCTAGAGGAGGGTTTTCCCTCCCCCTGCTGTCCTTTCCTTTTTTGTCATTGGAGGCCCTGAAAACTTCATCAAGTTCTGAAAGGAAATTAAATAGCCTTCATGACATAGTACCCTATTATGTAATAAAATATTTGTCCTCTTGACAATAAAATAAGACATAATGGACTCTATTCATGGAGCCTCAATGAATAATACAATCAAGTCAAGTGTGTAGTTATATTAAAAGATGTCTGCTCATGAATCACAATTCCATATGAGATGTGGGAACTATGTTTTTCTCAGACTTTCTTTTTAAAATAATAAATGGCACCCTAGGGCCAGTTCTTGACAGTGCAGGCTAATATATTCTGGGTTTTGGTCAAAGATCTGGAGAACCTTTATGAGGATCATTTTTGGCCATAGAAAATAGTTAATGGTAAGAAATTACTTGATTTCCCCCCCCCCCCACTACTGCAGGAAGTCAAAACATTTTTTTTTAAATGATGACATTATACCACGAGCACAAGACTGATGAAGCCCATAATTGTATCAATCAAGTTTTGTTAGAAAATCGTAACACGCCTGATCAGTAGTGGGTTCTAAACCCCGTCGCTACCAGTTCACTTGTGAGCGCGCTTGTGCGCACGCTCAACGCTTCTGTGCATGCACAGAAGCGTCCCAGGTGGGTGGGCGGAGCATCCCGCCGCCGCCACTACCGGTTCGCAGAACCGGGCCGAACCGGGAGCAACCCACCGCTGACGCCTGATGTGTTTCAGCCAGTTATTTTGTGGGCTAATAATTTTACAGAACAAACTGACATTGATAGTAAGCTGAGTCTCAGATCGGACTTTGAAGAACAGTGTTTCCTTTCTCTGCAGCTGCTGCCTTGTCTCCTTCAAGGGATTAATTACATGGTTGATCCATCCAATCAGAGATCAGACATCATCACAGAAGGAAATGAAAGGTAAACAAGTCAGCAAACTTTTTAAGAGGGATAGCCAGAAAAAATATTTGAGAAAAATTGTGACTAGCTTAAGCTCAGCTCAAGTTTAAAGTATGGTTATTTTCATTATAATACAATTTGGGTCAATGGAAATCAAAATAAGGTAATAAGTTACTTTAGACTCCTAGGAAATGTAGAACAGTTTTAACCTATTGTTGATACATATCCTTGAAATTTTATTGTCATGTCCTCATAGCAGACAAAAGATCAGTTTATAGGTTGTTGTTATTGTGGATTGTACCAGGGTACCCATTGAGATGTGACAGAGAGCAACATTCATCCCAGTTATAAGGAGAAAAAAAAATAGTAGGATTCCAAGGCAAAATATAAAACTCTAACCAAATATGTCTCAGCAGAGTACAGCTTGGGATGGGGGTGGCAGGTAGGAATTTATGAGTCCTCAGATCTTTGCCTTTCATTAATTAAATCTCTATCATGAAAGCTTGGTTGTGAGATGTGGTCTAGAAGGAAGACCTCCTTTCATTGAGAGAAGCCAAGATGAGGTACAACATGGCTTCCAAGTCCTGAATGAATAAATTATTTTATTGTAGTCATGGACCATTACATAACAAAATAAGCACTTATAATTACAAACAATTTAATTATTTATTATTTGCTGGTGGGTTTTGCACACTACGTAACAAAATATTGCATCCTTCAAGGAGATCCATTTTTCTTTGTCATTGAGCAAATGGTACAAATTAACCATATCAGAGTGCCCCGGAAACTTAGATAAATTTCAGTTAAAGAAAGACGATTCTCTGAACACTGTTCTTCCTGTACAGCTGACAATAGAGCCGAGGTGGCGCAGTGGTTAGAGTGCAGCACTGCAGGCAACTTCAGGTGACTGCTAGCTGCAGTTCCGCAGTTCAAATCTCACCGGCTCAAGGTTGACTCAGCCTTCCATCCTTCCGAGGTTGGTAAAATGAGGACCCAGATTGTTGGGGGCAATATGCTGACTCTGTGAACCGCTTAGAGAGGGCTGTAAAGCACTGTAAAGCGGTATATAAGTCTAAGTGCTATTGCTATTGCTAGTAAAGAAGACCACAGACCATGGTTTCTATGGAACCCAGACCAGAAGGACATCGCCATGTGATGAAGGGAATCTTCCTGAAATTCTCCTCCAAAACTGCTGAGAAGTGTTTATTCATAAATGCATTCTGAGGGCAAAATACAAATAATAATGAATCTTCCATATTAAAAAATGTTTAAGCTTAATTTAGTTTGATCTGGATCTAATGGCAAAATACCACTGCAAAAAATAAAAATAAAAAATCCCATCATAATGTATTTTCCATATGGTAGTTTTTGTTCTTCATCAGGAAATAAATGGTTTAGCCAGGATTCTGCCTCTAGTCTTCTTCCTGGCATGCTCTACAAGTATTTTTTTTAAACTTATCTAAGTCACAGTTGTGCAGTTCAACCACATGTCCCAGCTTTTATCCAGCAGTTAAGAAGGTCTTTAGCACTTGTAGAAGTAAGAGTTACTAAAACCTGTTTAAGCAACCTACAAATTAGCAAGACAGCAGGTAAGACTGGGCCAGGATGGGCAAATATAAAAATAATATGCATTCCTGCTGCAATAATACAGTATGCTTTTTGATTGTAACCAGAATGCAGAATGTAACAAGGGTCATTCATTATAAGACGCATTCTCTAAATTGTTAGGCACACAGCAATAATATTCTTTATTCTAACTGTAAACATGGTCGATACTGGCAGAGGCCTAACATGTGAGTCTCTTCTAAGGATATACTGGTAGTCCTGCTTATCATGGACCTTAAAATCTATTTTAAGGCATTTTGATCTAGGATTCTTGTTTTCATACAATAATTTGTTTTTCCTATAGACTTTCTCTTCTTTCTCTCCCCACCCATCCCAACTGAGCCAAAGACTGAATAATGGATCTATTTCTGTCTCTCTCTCTCTCTTTCCCCTCTCTCTCTGTATAATAATACAAATACAGTTAGTATAGGAAAATTGACTGTAAAGAGGAGCAGCCCCATTTTTCTTTGTAAGCAAAAAAGCAAGGGAGAAAACCATTTATTCTGAAGCATATTTCCTTTCCAGTACAGCAGAATACAAACAAGTTCCTGGGACATATGGGGCCATGTGTTTCCTTAAAGAAGTGTTATATATGTCAGAAGCAGCATATGTACGGTGTGACACAGCTTCCACTGTGGTGAGCCTTTGTTATTGCCTAGAGAACAGGTGTGCAAACCGCCGAGCTAATACATATCTTTGGCGGACTGGGGACTGGCAGACCTTCCCAAAGCCTGAGCTGTATTGAGCATGAAAGAGACAAATGTTCATCTCCTGGACTCAATATGTATTTTCTATTTTTGACCAAATTGCAACTTTACCTATTAGAGTTGCACATTGCTTCACTGCATAACAGGTGTTAACAGGAAAAGCCATATTAAGATTGTCGGCTGGCTGAACCAATTCTCAGTTGCATAAAGAGCTAAGAGACTCTGATGATGTGACTTCAGAAAATCCCTATATTCATAGGCGAACGAAACTTGCAACCTGAGAAGTAGAGGACAATCTCAATGCTTAATTAATACAGTATCGGTTCACAATTAATTGAAAATACAAATAAAAACATTAAAGTATCTACTTTTGCCTTTAGAAGATGGTTCTTACAGTGTTTGCTCTCTTTTTATTATCACACCAATCTTAAAGGGAATATGAATGCTTGTTGTAGCCCTGTAATTATGTGTATTCTTATTAAGCCCATCTTTGTAACTTAACAAGTCTTTTCCTGAGTACCTTGTAAAGCAGTGTCAAACTTGCGGTGTCACATTGTCATCACGTGACGTATTGCGACTTTTTCCCCCTTTGCTAAACCAGGGGTGGGCGTGGCCAGCGCATGACGGGCCGTGAGTTTGACACCCCTGATGTAAAGGCAAATATATATAAAGATAAACTAATAACAGAGCCAGTTTAGTCTAATGGTTAAGATCCCAGACTAGAAACCAGGAGACTGTGAATTCTAGTCCTGTCTTAGGCATGAAAGCTGGTTGGGTGACTTTGGGCTAATCATTCTTTCTCAGCTCAGAATGTTAGGCTCAGTTGACAAGTTGGTTGCTCAGTTCCTGTTGCACCCAAGGGATCAACACTCAGTTGATCCCAAAAAAAGTAGACGCTGCACTTGTGGGAAAATGCTAGGAAGAAAAAAAACAACCCTCCAAAATCAACTCCAATATTATATCATGGGCAAGCAGGAGAGGTCTGTCACTCATCCCTTGCGGATTACAAGATAGCCATTTTACAAGGCTTCATATTTACTTCTTGGTGGGCATATGAGAAGCATTATGATTTAAACATGATGTAACCATTCATTGCTTCAATAAAATACGGTAGAATTGATTATAACAATACTCTTTAGTGTCCTCTCAAGAGATGGAGCTGTCTACCATTTAAGTATTAATTACTCTAGAAGTTAATTTCAAAGTTTGCCTTTGGGACTCAACTTCCTGTAAAGCCTAGCAAGCAAAAAGAGCAGAAAACATTTTCACTGTAGGAATGTTTATGAATGTCTGTGGTGAAAATATAAAGCCCTTAGTATTTATTCAAGTCCTCTATGTAAATAAAAGATTTTTTTGCAATAGACGTTTTCAGCACAGCTGGTCTGTTCAGAAAGTAATGTACTACAGAGACAGTACTATCTTTTTGAAATCATTATTAATGATTGTCTGAATGGGAGAAGATTGTTTTTAAGAGTAATTTTATTAAAAGTTACAGATACAACAATAAAAACTAATACAAACTAAAAAAGAAAAAAAGAAAAAAAATAGAAGGTGTAGAAAAGGAAAAAAGAAAAGAGAAAGAACGAAATAAGAATATACTAAAGAAAAAGAAAAGTAATATATAAAGAAGTTACTTCCACTTCATCAAAATAAATATAAACAATTTTAGTAATATCACCTTCTCTTAAAATACAACTATATCTTCTTCCCATTCCTCTATCCCATCTCTTGTGTATAAACAAATTCTTAAAGCCTCCTCATTTCAGTTTTAATGTAAGTAAAAGTCCACTAAGGCTTACCAGAGGTTAAAAGTCATCTATTTTAACCTTGATCAAATAAACCAACTTTATATTCCATTCTTTTACTTAAAAATCTTGATCTTTAATCCCCTCAAATAAGGTCCGACCACCTGATTTCTTTTTGTTTTGTCTTGTCCCTTTTCACAATTTTTTTTCAAAACTTTAACAAGCCTCTTTTGTAAATTCATTGTAGGCAAATTATCCAGGTCACTGCCTTAATTTGTTATTTACACATCCCTTTTAATTATTAAGACATCAGCTGGTTTCTTTTCTATAACCAGTGTAACATCTTTCTCTGTGTCATTCCGGTAGCCTGTTATTTTTAAATCTACTTTCAAATCAGTCTCAATCTTGATAAGATAAAAGTAGTTCCTTGTCTCCAACATCTTTTAAACACAGTCTATTATAGAGGCAGACACTCTTAAAATTAACTTCTGGGTCCATTGTTCAAAAATATCCTTTAATATGTCCAATGTTAAACATTTTACTTCATGCTCTCTGAGTTTGGTTGTTTTCTTGCAGAGGTAACTAGGTAATATCATCAGTGCTAGTAAGGAGTAGGGTCTGCTGTCAATCTGTATTTTAGTGGCTTGTCCTGTCAGTGTTGGTGGTTCTTTGGTTGGAATATTTACTGTTAGCTTGTTTGGCAGTTCCTTGATTGGGATATCGTTTATTTTCTAATTGTTGGTCCGAGGTTAGTCTTGGTGTTAATCTATGCTCATTTGGGTATTGATTGCTGGTCGGGAGGCATTTTGGTCTTTTTGTTTCCTTTTTTGGCTTGTTTATTGTCTCTTTTGCACAATATGTAGATGTTGTTTATGTCTATGTATCTATTGATGGTCAATTTGTCAGAGAGCCAGGCTTCCAGGAATTCTGTAGTAGTTTTGAACTTGGCTTCATCTAGAATGGTCATGGTTTCCCAGTTGAAACGATGGTTAAGTATGTTCATATGTTGTGTGATTAAAGAGTTTTCATTGTGACTTCTACTGCTGGTTGGTGTTCATGGATGCAATCTGCTAGTCTTCTACCTGTTCGTCCTAGGTAAAGATTGCACAGCCACTACATTAAGGGTAGTTGAAGGTTATAAATGAAACTTGTATTAATTATTAATGCAACCCCTAGAACCGTGATGGCAAACCTATGGCATGCGTGCCACAGGTGGTACGCAGAGCCCTCTCTGTGGGCACGCCAGCCATCGCCCCAGCACAGCCTCACCACGCATGCGTGCATGCCTCCCGCTGGCCAACTAGTCTTCAGGTCTCTGTGCCGCGCATGTGGGGGGGCAGGGCGCATGCAGGGGATGCACACGTGCATGTGTGGTGGGGCGCATGCATGGGTGGTGCTCGCATTCCATTTTGGGGCCTTGCACGGCACCCCCGCACCCCATTTTGGCTTTCAGGTTGGTGCAGGAGGCCTTCCAGGGCCAAAATGGGGCACGGGGGGAACGCACGGACATGCGCGGGACAGGTCGCACGCGGGGGGTTGCACGTGCATGCACGGGGTTGCGGCATGTGGGGGTGCGCACGCATTGCATTATGTGCTTTCAGCACGTGACGACAAAAAGGTTAGCCATCACTGCCCTAGAATAATGACTTTTAATATCCAGTTGTGATAAAATAGTGGACAACTGTTTTAAATAGCATAACGTTTAATTTTATATAGTGTACAAATCAAATTACCATAAAGAAACAATGCTTTTGATTGCCTTAGAAAAGGTTTAATAAGTGTTTGCTTTAAATACTATGCTGGTGGCTTGGACTTGTCTAATTGTTCCAACATTTTTGGACTAAAATCAACAGAATTATTAATAAGGGATTAGAGTAGCATGGAGATCAAGTAAAATCATCCTAGAATACTAGAAGGAGAAATCTTCAACTGATGCGCAGCAATGAATTGTTCATATGTGAAGTCTGTCAATATTAGAATTCTTTATTCATTATTAAAAATTTGTTTGCTGCCACTGTCACAAGTCTCTTAGCAGCTAATGAGGTACAAATATGCAATAAAATTAGAAAACTTGCAATACATGAAACCCAAACAAAATGTGTGACATTAGACATACACACCCCAAAGCTGTTCAGGAAAACTCAATAGTTTTCCCAGAAAGTAGACAATGTTGGACCAAAGCTCTCCTATATGAGCTCATTCCAGCCCCATCACTTCTTGGCTTTGGCTGCTCTGACCTCACCCAAATAAGGACAGCCACTTTTCTTTTCTTTTCTTACATAGGAAAAATAAAGAAGTCTTTTAAACAACTTATATTTTTAAGCAACTTAAACAACTGGGACAGGAGTGTTGTTTTGTTTATAAGATAATTTCCTATGGCTCTTCTTCCTCTTTTTATTCCCCCCCTTATTTTATGAATATTAAATATTGTGTTGCTCATATTGTTGCATGTATCTTTTTTCTTCCTTTATTTGTCTACAAAAATAGAGCTTTTCCATAGGGGGGGGGTGTATATTTTGCTGGGCCTCTCTAGAACAATCTCAAGATTGTTGGAACTAATTAAGACCATGGCCAGCAATTCTCATGACTAAATAGAGGTAGTTTACACCTATGCAGGATTTGCCCTGTTTAAGATTAATCTTAATTCCCTGAGGTTAGTTGACTAAGCCAACTGACCTTTTTTGTTGTTCCCATGACATACTGACCTTTTCATTGACCAGTTAAGTGAGTATGGTAACAAGGTCCAGAAGAGATCTCATGATACAATGCTTTGATACAAAGGGGAGATCAGAGATTTCAACTTTGAATAAATATCTGAGCTTTCAATTTCTTTCCTCCTAGAAATGACTGTAGAAATCTAGGTCAGAATCAACACAACCATATGTTGGTATTAAACATACCCAGTAAAATCTGAAAGTATTTATTTGGATTCCTTGCTCCTCTTTTACACAGAATTCAAGTTTTGTTCCTCCCAGAAGCATCTACAAAAAGTCACGTCCATTTTAAATGAAAATATCAACATGCTTGCCACAAGACCATTACACAAGTGAGATGATTGTGTAATTTTGTATCCATTCTGCCATGATTAAACAAGTATGTGAGTCACAGTGTGCATATAATGACACTTTTACACACAAATCATTTGCTACACTTATGCCCATCTCATGGATGCATGTTGTTTCTTCCATGGGGGTTATTTATTTATTTATACATTCACCAATTTAACAAATTTATAATCTATGCTGAATGATCTACTCAGGTGGTAGATCAGAAGCAGTGACAGAATGTGGGTCTATATAACATGCTCTCCTCTCTATACAGTGTAACTGATGCTTATGTTGGTTCTGCTTCTATAGTTCACGTATTCTCCTCCTTCCTACCTGCTACGGCAGTGCCACAGTTTTTATATGTTCTAATTGGCCATACAATTTCATTTGCTGTTATCTGGCTCCATTGACTGATCATTGAATTCTATTTGTCTCCATCAGCTTGGCTTGGCTTGCCTCGGGAGCATTGGTGTAACTTCAATTGTCCTGGAGTACATCACACAGAAATTACAAGAGGGCAGATTCCATCTGAACTTTAGGAAGTCAAAATCCTAATTGTAGGAACAGTTTAATAGTGGAATCCCATTAAGATGACTGGCTCCCATTCACTGGAATACAGACAATCATAAGTAAGATTTGCTTTATGTGCCTTTTCTATTCTATGATTCCATTCAATAACACTATTTTTTTTTCAAAATCATATATTTTTTTCCAATACCAAAAATAATACTTTCTTGCTGTACTTCCAACTTCTTGCAGAATTTTTATTTTGCAATATTAAATCACAAAGTTTAGGATTGCTGCTGAATTGGCATCCATAAAATTCTATAGTTGGAACATTAACAGTAGTTTCAGAAGCTCAGCCATCAATATTTTGAGGGTTGGTCTATACCAGTGGTCACCAACTGATGGTTCGTGGACTACGAGAAAATTTTGGTGGTCCGCAGAGAAATCTTTGCATTTCTCTCGAGGAGCCCGGCCAAAGTTTCCTGTGCCACTCGCACTTCAGCGCTTTGACTCCCAGGGACAGGGTGGGGTCCTTCAGGCAGTTAGCTTGGCTGCCTGTTAGCAGAGAGAAACCCTAGCTTTGCTGTCCATTGCAGCTAGAAATCTCAAATACAGCTGAGAATGAACGTTTCTCTTGTAGCCAGCCTGGATGCTAGATCGGCCCCCTGCAAACTCTCGTCTCTCGAGGAGTCCTTGCTGAAGCGGTGTGGGAAACTTCAGCCGGGCTCCTCGAGAGACAAGACTTTGCAGGGGGCCGATCTAGCGTCCGCAATGGACAGCAAAGCTAGGGTTGACTCCAGCTGCTTCTCTCTGCTGTACTGCTTCCTGGACGCGGTTTACCGCTCCAAGCCCCAAGCGCTCCAAGCCCCGCCTCATCAGTCCCCCGCAGCAGCTCCCCGCCAGCCAGCAGGTCGAGCTCTCATATGCCAAGCCGAGCCCTTCGTCTACTTCAAGCCATCCCCCATTGGGGCCCTCGCCGCCCTTCCATCCTTCTGCCCCCGGCCAGCCTTTTGGATGAGGTGGAAACACTGGATCTTTGGAGGCTGGGTGGCTATGGCCGGGAAGGAAAGGAAGAAGAGCAGCAGCGGTTCCAGGAGGGGGAAACCTGGTAGGCAGGGTATCTTTGCCTGACTTTTCCGCACAAAGGCTTGTCTCCCACCTGGCTCTTTCCCCTTCTTTCCCTGTGGCTCTTTCTGGAAAAAAAAGACCCCTTCCTCTTTTTGTACCCAGCTGGCGCTTTGCAAAGCTCGCTTTTCCAGCATTAGCTGCCCAAATCCCCTTTGATTGTGATTTTTTAAAATTTTTATTTCGGG
>QLTV01002925.1:2587792-2599202 GCA_003457575.1 Thermophis baileyi | reverse complement strand
TACTTCCAACTTCTTGCAGAATTTTAATTTTGCAATATTAAATCACAAAGTTTAGGATTGCTGCTGAATTGGCATCCATAAAATTCTATAGTTGGAACATTAACAGTAGTTTCAGAAGCTCAGCCATCAATATTTTGAGGGTTGGTCTATACCAGTGGTCACCAACTGATGGTTCGTGGACTACGAGAAAATTTTGGTGGTCCGCAGAGAAATCTTTGCATTTCTCTCGAGGAGCCCGGCCAAAGTTTCCTGTGCCACTCGCACTTCAGCGCTTTGACTCCCAGGGACAGGGTGGGGTCCTTCAGGCAGTTAGCTTGGCTGCCTGTTAGCAGAGAGAAACCCTAGCTTTGCTGTCCATTGCAGCTAGAAATCTCAAATACAGCTGAGAATGAACGTTTCTCTTGTAGCCAGCCTGGATGCTAGATCGGCCCCCTGCAAACTCTCGTCTCTCGAGGAGTCCTTGCTGAAGCGGTGTGGGAAACTTCAGCCGGGCTCCTCGAGAGACAAGACTTTGCAGGGGGCCGATCTAGCGTCCGCAATGGACAGCAAAGCTAGGGTTGACTCTGGATGCTTCTCTCTGCTGTAGTGCTTCCTGGATGTGGTTTACCACTCCAAGTCCCAAGCGGCAGGAGACGAGGGCTGCCTTGGCACCAGCAGCTGGTGCAAATATACCACGGCGAAGGTGGAATGCTGATGCTGCGCAAATGCAAGTAGCACTTCACTTCTGCACCTTCCAGCCATCGCCACCGCCACTTCGACCCGCTTGGGCCACCCCCCCTGCTGCAATAGCACCATTACCTCGTTCCGCCCGGCGAGGGCTGCGCTCCTTTTTGCACATTGCACCATCTGCAAAGTTGCACATTGCATGTGCCACCCCCTATGGCAGAGATTTCCAGCCCCACCACGGGCCGGTCCCATATTCCAGAGCTGTAGTAGTCACAGGACTGGCCCTTTGGTCATCCCAGAGCAGCTCCTCCACCCGGGTGCACTGGCCTGCAGGCAGCTCCCCAGCAGGCCAGCTTTCCCACCAACGTCAGCAAGCCACCGTCAGTCTGCCCTTCTTCATTTTCCTTCACTCAGATTGACCAAGCTTCTTGAGAGAAGGAACACAAAAGAGGTTTCCAGGCTGTGTGCCTGGTCCAGGCACTTTCTGTCGGGCCTCCCACCCAGAGGCCTCGCAGAAGCAGACAGGCCCGAAAGGCGGCTGAGCCTCCCCCCCAGTGGTCCGCGGGATTTAAAATTATGCATTTGGTGGTCCCTGAGGTCCAAAAGGTTGGAGACCCCTGGTCTATACTGCCTCTACCTGCAGGTAACAAGAGTCGTGGTCGCGCAGTGGTTAGAATGCAGTAATGCAGGCTACTTCTGCTGGCTGCTGGCTGCCAGCAGTTCGAGTCTCACCAGCTCAAGGTTGACTCAGCCTTCCATTCTTCCAAGGTCAGTAAAATGAGGACCCAGACTGTTGGGGGCAATACGCTGACACATAAAGAGGTCTGTGAAGCAGTATATAAGTCTAAGCGCTATTGCTATTTTCTACAGTTATATTTATGTTCTCAATAACCAGTTCTGAATCAAGTCCTGATCTAACCAAGCAACAAGTGAATTAAGATTAGCAGGCTTCTCAACATGCACTCAGTGATGTAGCTTTAGGCCATAATGGAATCAGATGAATGCCCTGGTACCTGTGGTAAAATTTCCAGCTAGACTGGAGAGGGGTATGTGCAGAAAGTGGCACAGGCCGAACCTCCTGCAGAATCCCTAATGCCTTATCTGACTATTCCCAACAGAATGCAGTCAGTCTGGGAGATTCTTGTAACATAGATGATTAACAACAAAGCTTCTTCTTGAAACTGTTCACAGGTGGGTTTGGGTTACTTGTGCCTGACAGAATCAAAAACATCACATTAATTCTAGAACTCCACTAAAGTTAAATACATTTTTATTTTCGGTTAATTAAATACTATACCGAAACTCACTGAAAAAACCTTTTATTGTTTCTGAAAAAGTGTGTGGGGTGAGTGGTTTAAAATATTTATACGTTATCCTGGGGAATCAAGTTATATTCATCCCATTAGTGAACAAATTTGCAAATGCTGTAACGTTTTTCTCAAGAAATAAGTGACATGAAGTATTTACCCATCAATTGATAGCTGCTCTAGATTAACAGATGATAAGGAGAAATCTACTGTGTAGTGAAATTATTGAATACATAAGTTTAAAAAAAGTTTATATAAGGGTATGTTTAGAGTTGGACAGATGCATAGAAGCTTTTGCCTGGAGTTTGGTTTTAAAATCTTCCTTGGGAGTTGTAGACAAGAAGGAAAAGGGATTGTCTGGCTCTGTTCCTACATGGGCTACCACTTTGCACTCATACAAGCTATTTGTCTCCAGCTATATCCACCAAGCACATCATTTCCTGGGAACACACTGCAGCTGTGGAAGTCAGCCATTTATTATTATTATTATTTATTTATTTATTTATTTTGTCAAGCATGTATTAGATAACAGATATAAGTATAAACATAATTATGAATACATGAAACGGATACGAATAAAAGGGGACATTAGGACAGGGACGGTAGGCACGTTGGTGCGCTTATGCACGCTCCTTACAGACCTCTTAGGAATGGGGTGAGGTCAACAGTAGACAGTCTAAAGTTAAAGTTTTGGGGGTTTGGGGAAGAAACCACAGAGTCAGGTAGTGTATTCCAGGCATTGGCCACTCTGTTTCTGAAGTCATATTTTCTGCAATCGAGTTTGAAGTGGTTTACCTTAAGTTTGTATCTATTGTGTGCTCGTGTACTGTTGTGGTTGAAGCTGAAGTAGTCATTGACGGGTAGGACATTGTGGCAGATAATTTTATGTACTACGCTTAGGTCAGACCGAAGGCAGCATAGTTCTAAGTTGTTTAAGCCCAAAATTTCAAGTCTGGTGGCATAAGGTATTCTGTTGCGAGCAGAGGAGTGGAGGACTCTTCTTGTGAAATATCTCTGGACTCTCTCGATTGTATTAATGTCCGATATGCAGTGCAGGTTCCAGACAGATGAGCTGTATTCGAGAATTGGTCTAGCAAATGTTTTGTAAGCTCTAGTTAGCAGTACAATATTACCAGAGAAGAAGCTACGCAAGATTAGGTTAACAACTCTTAATGCCTTTTTGGCAATGTTGTTTACAGTGGGCTCTGGCACTTAGATCATTAGAGATCCAAGGTCCAAGTACTCCAAGGTCCTTGACAGAGTGAGGGTCGTCTACAAGGTCGTGTCCATCCAGCTTGTATTTTATGTTCTGATTTTTTTTGCCAATGTGTAAGACAGAGCATTTGTTGGTTGAGGTTTGAAATTGCCACTTGTTTGACCATTCTGACACATAGTCAAGGTCTTTTTGAAGGGTAGCAGCATTGTTGGTGGTGTTTAATAGTTTTACATCATCAGCGAAGAGAACGCAGTTGCTTTTAATATGATCAGAAAGGTAATTTCAAGGAGCCATAGGATCCTTGAAAAAGATGCTGTTGAGTAGCCAAAGCGTGGCACAGCCACATTAATTATCCTCCAAAGTATCATTGATGCTTTGAAAATTCCTACTCTTAAAAGAGAATAAATCAAGACCATTCTTTTATCATCCCAGCATCACTTTCAAAACATTTTGACTCAAGAGGAAATACTGTGCTCTTTCTCCTTTGACCTGGAGCCCTATTTCTGCTTAGATCTAAAACGTGTGCTCTAATCTGTCCATTAGAGAATTAAAAGGAAACTTTCTTTGGTTCTGAGTTGAATGCCTTTTGAAAACCCTTTCGTGATATATAAATGATTTGTGGCATCAAAATACAAACTCATCATGTATATCAGGACTTCTGGTGGCCAACAAGGAAGGTGCCATTAACGTCACTTTGCTCATCTAATTGACATTGGAATTCCTGCTCCTGTAACTCCAACTCAGCGTTTTTATTGTAAGCAGAGTGATTGCTAGCACTGTGAGGCAAATTAGGGGCAATTCATTTTTGCTGGTTGATTTACGGAATATTATCATGAGGTGCTGTAATTTGCTCTTTAGCAAAGTGACATAAAGGAAAGAAAGATGTACAACGCAGGCAGTGGAAGAACCACACCAGGTTCAGCAGAGGAACTCTCTTGATTCTTATCGGTTTGGAGCTAACTCAGCTCTTTGACTCCGTACATGTCTTGTTTGCTTCCATCAGTTGAAAGTAATATTAAATTATGTAAATCAACTTTACATGAAGTAAAAAAAAAAATTCACGGACCAGTCAGGAATGTTTATGCATTATGAAAGGGCATCTTGTCCTGGAAGAAATAACACAGGCAGCTGATCATGAGCAAACATTTCAAAACAGACAAAAGGGCTGGTCCCTGCAGCGCAATATATTATCATATTTCCACATAATTAGTTTGTTTTCCACTTGAAATCAGAAAACGATTCGACATTGTAGCCTGTGCCTCAGGATGATACATACAGTAGAATTCTCATGTGCTCCTTCATATGTCGAATAATTAGCCGGAATTAATCTGTTGAAATTAAAGTTTGGAATATTATAGAACTCATGAATAGTGTATGGGACAATCAAATAAATTAAACCAGAAACAGAATCGAAGAAGCCGAGACAATAGCAGATGACTGCTGGCAATCTGTTTTTTAATCAGTGGGTTTACAAGCCAGAGGGTTTAAATATGGTTATTGACTTTGGAAAAATGCTATATAAAATTCTTCACAGGCATAATAAAGGAAGCCTTAGCAAGGTAAGCATAATTTTCTTTTAATTTGTGAACAGGTTTAGATGATTGTCTGTGTATCTGAGCATTTGTGTCTATATGCCATTACTTTTCTCCAGCATATGGTAACCAGAAAATCAGTTTTGAAAACGGAGTTTGTCATCCCATCTATCCAGTAGGATACAGTTCATCTCTTATGTACATGTGCTTGTTTTCCTGACACTGTGTGTACAATGTATATTTTGGTATTTGCATACCCATAACCAAAATATAAAAAAACAACTTAAAGCTGATTTCATCTGACAAGCGACTAATCAACATAAAGAACTAATATTTATTTCTGATGTTTATTGAACAGAATGTTTTGCAAAGCAACCAAAATAACCCCTATATTCGTAAATCCTTCAGCTAGTGATAATATTTGATGGAAAAGCAATATTTCAGCTTGGAAGAACTGGCTTTGAGTCAAAATGCGTACTTGAATTCCAGTAATCTGAACGATGCTGTTCAAATTTGAAGCCGTTTCCAATTTTTTTTTTTTAAAAAGTAGCTGTTACAGTTAGCTGAAACCTCACTCGTGGAAATTAATGAATGGAGCCGGTCCAGGACATTGGCTATAGACCAGTCTTTAAAATAGAGCAGAACAATGAATACTCCGATTCACAGCCAGCTGGTATCATGCTTGGGCAGCGAAGGTGTCAAAATATTAGTGACTTTTTTCATTTGTCAAACTCATTGCCAATATCAGAAGAGCATGTGCAGCTTGCAAATGTGAATTTTGCACCAATGTCATTTGGAAATCTTGCTTTCAGAATGTGTGTTCAGTATCTCTATTTTCCCCGGCACTCGAAAATGAGAGACAGCGGAGGCCACATAAAATATCTTTTAGTTAGAAGATAAAAGTGGTTATTGATTTATTGTCAAACATCAAGCATTAATTTATTATAGTGGTTCTGTTTGTCCTGCAGGAAAAATGGATCCATCAGCATTCTTGTTCTTAATTTTCTAGGCTCTGCTAAGTCAATCATTCAATTTATCCTGGAACTTAGTATGCAAGGTCACACAGTGTGAATAAAAATATCTATATAAAAAGTAGGGGAGAGACAGCAGAGCACATAGAAAAATGTTTGCCTCTATTTCAGTTACAGAAGGGAAAAATAAGCATATGTTAGTGGTGTCTGACACTCTTTCTGCTCCAATTATTTCTAAAAGTGTATGTTTCACCCCTGTAAACAAAGATTGTTGACATTTGGAATATATTTCCCCCCCACTTTGTTTCAAAAAACCTCAGAATAATTTCTATATTAACATGATAAATTGGGATTTCATGTAACAAACAGATCAGTTGTTATAGTCCCTGATGAATACATAAATCTCTGGTTAAAATCCATCATTTACATTCCATTCTGATTGAATTCATTACCTTTTGCCCCTGGTGTTGGTCAACTTATATCAACAATAATTTAAAACAATTCAGACATTGAGATCTCTTTTCAATATTTTGATTCTTAATCCCTTCCCACACATTCTGGTTAGTGATTGGTACAATTTTTCAGTGGCCATTAAGCTATAAAAGTGGCAATTTAAAAATGTATCCATTGCTCTTGTGACATACCCTCTTTGTACGATATTATTAAGCTGATCCTTCATAATGCTAAGTATCTCAAGTGTTTATGATGGCACTGAGCTAGGTTAGAGGAATGAAGTGATAATTAGTAATAAAAGAATTTAATTCTGAATGAATAATATTTCGGTTGATCCAACTGAATGTGAACAGGTGTTCAGAACCATACCAGAAAATAAGTCATGTTTTGTTAGACAAGAAGACTAAATGTTAGAAAGAAAACACAGAGCCAGATTCATTGGTGTATGATAATTTCAATAGTACTTTGTCTCTACATTGTTTTATCATTTTTATTTCCTTTATTTCTTTCATTTTCAGAGCATAATCTGAAAAGGGAGCTTACCCTAAGAATACTTTTGGAAAACTTATTTGTTCGGTGATCATGTTGGTCTTTAAGGGATAAGGAATAAGTACTTAAGGAAGAAATGCTTCACACCATGTGATTGCACAGCTCCTCTCTGCTATTCGTCAATGTTGTCTCTTTTTTATATCTCAGGTTCAGCCAGACTCAGGTGGAAAAGCATTTCTTGACTATCTAGGAGGCTGTGGAACTGATTGGTTTTGGCATGGACTATCCCTCCTTACTTCCCCCTTCTCAAGTCATTTTTCATAGCAAAACAGTAAGTTGTTTGGAGATTGTGGCTTTCTGCAGTTGGACTATGAGAATATTTGAGTTCTATGTGAATTAGGCATTGAAGCTGTTGGTCCCAGACAAAGTTCTGACTCTTAGTACATATTAATGCATTTAATGTATAAATCAGATCCAGAGTTTTCCTTATGGCTGTTTTGTGTTGAACAAAACCCTCTCTTCATGCTTAATATGAGACTCTTGCCTTACCAGTATCGGTAAGTGTTTAATAGGTATAACCAAGAGTATGCCCATCCTGTCTGATCAACAGATACAACTGCATCAGGGGTGGGTTCTAACTTACCTCGCCACCGGTTCACTTCCTCCCGCGCTGCGTGGCCGCGCTGCGCGGCCACACGCATGCGCAGTGCCAAAAACTCAGCTTCTGCACATGTGCAGAAGCAAAAAAATAGCTTCTGCGCATGTGCAGAAGGCAAAAACAAAATGGTGCCGCCTATGGCACCGCCAAGAGAGCCAGTTCATGGGCGTGGCCAGCCGGCGATCGCTCCCGGTTCGGCGAACGGGGGAAATTCCCGCTACCGGTTCTAAAGAACCGGTCCGAACCAGGAGCAACCCACCTCTGAACTGCAGAAAGGCAACTTCACAAAGAATAAGTTCTAAGCTATGTATGGCTCGATAGAAGATAACCAAGGCACTTTGCAGAGTACATATATCACATGTGTGTATTGAGATGCATCCAAAACTGCCACAATGGCTGCTTTCTAGACTACGTGTAGCCCCTGAGTTATCTTCAAAGGCAGACCCATGTAAACATGTTATAATAATCTAAGCAAGAGGTAACAAAGGCATGAGCAACAATGAGGTCCAGGAAAGGGCACAATGAGTGCACAAGATGGGATCTATGCACAACCGGTCATGCCATGCCTGCCAACTTGCTCTTCCAGCAAGAGTCATGGGTTCAAGAGGACCTCCAAGTTGGGCACCAATTCCATTGGAACTACAAAATGCATAATTAAAGAGATAATATCATAATGACCATTATTTGTGTAGATATTGTGGTTCACTTGAATTGGCTATGTTTTGAATAGACTGAGATCACATTTCCTTGGTATTGCTTTCTACTATGGGCCAAATAGGATCAGAACATATGTAATTTGTTCAACTTCCGTTCTTTTTATTTTAATGATTTGTATAAAAATATTTTTATGGAATTGTGAAGAAGACAAATCCCTGTAGTCTTAATTCTCCTGCTTTGTGTTCATATACAAAGTATCAGGCTTCAGACTCTTATTCACTTTCCTATCCACATAATTTCCGGGTCTTTGAAAATAAATACTCTCCTTTTGAACAAAATTGTATTTTAAAGATCTTTAATCTTCATGGAGGAACAAGAAGTTGACAAGTGCCAATGACTCAAATGTGCTAGAATGAAAAGTAAATGCTGTGATAGCATTTGACGTATAGATATGCTAAATAGTTAAGAAATGTCAAACGTGCATACATTTCAAGTGACCCAACATTATTTACCTTAGAGCAAGTTTCATATTTTTTCTGACAATTTCAGCATTGAATGAAGTACTCCTTTAGCATATTGAACTACTGAGATGTCTCAGGGATTTACTAAATGATTGCTTAAAAGTATCAAAAAGATGAACATGATTGTCTAAAATTAACAACCAGCCTAATTTGA
Organism: Thermophis baileyi; assembly: GCA_003457575.1. Taxonomy (NCBI): domain Eukaryota; kingdom Metazoa; phylum Chordata; class Lepidosauria; order Squamata; family Dipsadidae; genus Thermophis; species Thermophis baileyi. Next base: position 2,590,578 of record QLTV01002925.1, on the reverse strand, counting down.
TTTGACAAATGATGTTGATTTCAGCGGGGTCACTAACCATTGAAAAGACTCAAGACAAAGATTGCCTTCAAGTTATGATAAACCTGAATATTTAAACTATACATTATGGTAATCCACCCTCTACTTGTCAGTAATGACTAAAATATAGAGCTAAAATTATAGAGAAGCATGGAAAAAAAATCAGTGACTGATACTTCAAAAGTAAAGTTACATACTTATTGTTACTTTAGATCGCTTATATTAGACTGTCAATGAGAAAACAAGGATAATCATATATGGTTTTCCCCTATAAGTAAAATGCATCCATTGGATTTTACCAAGCCAACAATACCAAGCATTGTATTAGACTTTAATTTGTACTTAAATTACTGATAATTTTTGCTCGATCTGAAACTTGAGTTTGACTGACTTACATGGAGTTATAAGCAAGGCCAAATGAAACTCTGCATGAATATAAATTGCTGAACTGGAACTCATATAATAGATGCTTTATTAGCGCTTAATGAAGTAGAGAGTGAATAAACAGCACACCAATTTGGCAGATATGCCCCTGTTGAAAGCACCAGAGGAAATAGAGAGGGGATAAAGGAGATATCCCATCCTTTGGCAAGTCCTTGAATCTTCTATCAAAGGTTGTCTTTAAATCAACAAGTACATCTGTTTAGCAATTGAAGTAGTCTATTACACCAACATGGCAGGTTCTTTATTCTGGATTTGACCCAGATCATTTTTTCAAAAATCCTAAATATCTTGCTTCCTGCACATCCAAGAGACTGAATATTAATCTAAATTTTATTCAACCTCGACACTGACTGAGAGCCCACTGTTCATTATTGGAGGAGTATATTAAATCAATAAAACAAGGGCATATGTAGTCATTTGCAGTCATTTTTGCAGCTGTGGAATCTCCTTTGGGATTTCCTAAAAACTAAGCTTGGATATAACCTTCAAACACTACGTGAGCTTTTTATATCTGCTGGCAATTTTGGTAGCCAGAAAACAATCACTTCAGCTTGCTAATGTTAGTTTTAGGTATGTTTAATGTCTTCCACTTGTTAAAAGTCTGAAAACTTTTTTAAAATGCTGAAAATAAACAAAAAAAATCTCATTCAGAATTGAAATAAGCAGGGCTCACCTATTTCTGGTTAATGCACTTTCTGAAATATATCCTCATACAAGGTAGGCAAGTAAAAAATACAGATCAATATTAACATTGGTTTTAATTAATAGCACTGGAATGAACAAAATATGTATGTACAAATTTACACTCATGTTCTATTATAAGATGTATTAGGAACTTCAGAAAATTAGAAAGACTTTAATCTGGACATTTCAAGTGATATATGAAGACAAGATTAATTCTTGTAACTAAATCAACAATCAATAAACCTATCATTTAAAATGATCTCATTTATTACACTTTTAAAAAGTTTTTATACAACTATTAAATGAATGCACATCTTATGAACATGCTGTGTTCTTGATACACCAGTATTATCCAACTTTCTTAAATTGTGGGAGTAATTGTTCAAAAGATGAGATTGTTCATAGTGTTAAGAGTTTAAAAGGACTTAGTAATCATCTAGTTCAACTTCTTGAGATGCAGCATCTCCACCGATACAAACTTCTATTTAAACACTAAAATTAAAGAGTCTCCATTATTTTCCAAGGTCATTGACTCTACCAGTGAACAGCATAAGAAAGAAGCTACTTTTCTCTGTGTTATCAACATATCAGGCACAAAAGACGAGGTCCACATATGAAGGTCCAATTAAAGAGATTTATTGTTAAAAAGCCTATGCACTGGAATCTTCTCAATAGGTTAGAATCTGCTTGGCATTATATACAGGGTCAACAGAATTCGAGGGGCCATTTGTGGTTATGTAGGGATTCTAGGCTGATCCCCCTTTTAAATAGGGATTGTTTCCCCTTCTCACAATGGCCATCTTGATTTTTTTTTATTCCTTCCCTGAAAATGCACCTGGGCAGAGTGTAGAAAAATATATTGTGACAATAATACTCCTCTGAATCCAGTGAGAATGCAGAAAATGTAAGATGCACACTTCCATTCTTGCAAGGTAGGGTAATTCCAATTTAAAGAGATACTGTAGCATGGTATACAGTTCTTTCTCTGTAACAGAGAATCTTAGTTTCCATGGGTATCTTTAAAAATTTCCCTATCCCGACTTGCCAACACCATTTTTGTTCAGATTTGTACTGTAAAACAAGATAAAGGTTCTCCCAGCAGTGTTGAAATTGGTCAAACATAACTAAATTTGCAGATTCCACCAAGTGTTTACTGCGTTTTCCTCTTTGTCTGCCTTTGAAAAGATGCTCAGCCAAGAAAACATCGGTTTGCCAGTAAGTTTACCATGCCAACTAATATCTCTGGGGTCTGATCTTTTTCAAATAAACACACACACTTACCTGAGTTTTCAAGAATTGCTATTATCATCTACACTTTGAATATCACTTAACTTGGTTAATTTTGTCTGGTAATTTACTTTAGGAGAGCATCAAAGGTGTACTTTTTTATTGATTTGAGAATAAATTATATAATGATTTTGGCAATGTCTTCCAGCAAACAACTCTCTGAAAACTGAATTCAGAGAGACCACATTTATTATTGTAATCCTAAACCACCCAGAGTCACTTAACTCAGATGGGCAGTATTGAAATTTAATAAAGGAAGGAAGGAAGGAAGGAAGGAAGGAAGGAAGGAAGGAAGGAAGGAAGGAAGGAAGGCAGGCAGGCAGGAAGGAAGGAAGGAAGGAAGGAAGGAAGGA
>QLTV01002925.1:2555286-2586265 GCA_003457575.1 Thermophis baileyi | reverse complement strand
TGGGTCGGACCCTGATCTCCTTGGGTCAGGTCCATGGTTGGCATGGAAGCCATGAGCTCCTGACCTGCTGCCGAGGATTCGCTGAGGGACGGCAGATTAAAGTCCCCCCGGACCATAAGTCTGGGGACCTCCACTGCCAACCCGGCTACTGCCTCCAGCAGGTCAGGCAGGGCTGTTTTGACGAAGCTGGGGGGTAGGTACGTCAACAACAAACCCACCTGCACCCCTAAGTCCAACTTCACAAGGAGAGACTCACACCCAACAATCTCAGGGGCAGGGATCCTGCGAGGACAAAGACTCTTATGGACTATGATAGCCACTCCTCCACCCCTTCACTGGAGTCGTGACTGGTGCAGCACCTGAAACCCGTGTGGGCAGATCTCTGAAAGGGGAACACCCCCCTCCTGTCCCAGCCAGGTTTTGGTTATACATGCCAGATCTGCTCTCTCCTCCAGGATTAAATCCCGGACGAGAGGGGCTTTGTTCACAATCGATCTGGCATTAAGCAGCAGCAGCCTGAGGCCAGGGCCCTGAAAACCCAAGTCACCAGAAGGGTCAGAACAGGCAATTGCTTTGATACAGCGAGTACTAGTTCTCCACACATGGTCTGCCCTTCAGTTCCCGCCATACCAGTAATTGAAAAAATGAGCCATCTTCAACTTGGGCTTCTAAAATCTTTTTCACAATATGTAGCTACAGAGGAGATAAATTTGGGCAATTATTCGGAGTGTAGCTGATTACTCAGTTCTAAATCCATCCCTTCCCTGTCATATGACTCAAAGTGAAAGTATTACCTTACCTGTGCTTCCTATGCACATAGATATAATGGCAAAGCAGAAACATACATACAGATACACAATATAATTCTTTGTTAGAAAAAGGGGGAGAAAATACAGATGCCCTCAAGGCCATATCTCTAAAATGGTTCAAAAGAATTCTAGAAGCTATGCCTGGAATGTTTTACTTAACATCTTGCTGGAGTTTTGGTTTTTTTTACTACTTTTTTAAGTATTACAGGTAGGTCCAAATTCCACATTTTTAGACATCATAGAAAAGTATAATAATGTACTTCAAAGAGTTAGCTTTACACTTGAAAATTAATGCCCTGTCTACATATTCCTGATATAGTCCCTATTAAACAGACAGACGGATCGTTTATAGCTACCCAGATAGCTGAATGTAAATTCAGCAGAAAACATGACAAATTAATTTCAGTAACAAATTTATTTTCAATAATTTAACAAAGATAATTCCCTGCAAATCTTGGTTTTATTATTGATTGGATTTTTAAAAAATGGACAAGTAAATATTTCTATATATATACTAATTTCACTAGAGAACCTTCACTAGGAAATGTATTGTATGTAGTAGCTCCTAGTTGGTGGGATGCAGATAATAGTATGTTGGCTTGCAAGATAGTCACTGATTTTCACGGAATAGTGTTAGCATGGACCTTGGTTGCACTTGTAGTATATACCGGCCAAAACTCAGCCACATACACTTCCCTAATAATCTATAATACAACTCACATCACTTCTACTTGACATGAAAGCCTTGTTTGACCAAACCCATGATGGATCATAGAAGTCATTTTGATCCATCCAAGGATGATCATGACATATAGCAGTTTATGATTTGGGATTCTTAATGTTTACATTTAATTATGAATGAAAGGGCTAGAGCAGGGGTCCTCAAACTTTTTGAACAGGGGGCCACTTCACGGTCCCTCAGACTGTTGGGGGTTAGGTGGTCGTGGCTGGGGTCCATGTGACTGGGTGGGTGTGGCTTGGTGGTAATGTGGCTGGGTGGGTGTGGCTGGGTGGGCATGGCCAATTTATCAGTCCATTTTGCCAATTTAGCAGTCCATTAAATAATACACACAAATTAAACTTTAATTTGTTTTCCTCTTGGGGGTGTTTTATTTGCTTTTGTTTGACTTTTCTTTTTACTACCCTAGATCATTTTTTAAGTTGTTTACGAGTCTAGTGGTCCACTTCAGAACACTCAGTTTTCCAGCAATTCTTCTCAGATTGTAAGGACGTTACAATCAACCTCTCTCTCTCTCTCTCTCCATTCCTCTCTCTCTCCCTCTCCCTCTCTCTCTCTCTCTCTCTCTCCCCCCCCCTAGAAGAGCAAATGGGGATGGGGAAGAGAAACCTTGCTGAATTCTATTCCATTCTCTCTCTCTCCCCATCTATCTGTCAGGAAAGAAAAGTCTTCAAGAAGAGCAAATGGGGGTGGGGAAGAGAAACCTTGCTGAATTCCATTCCATTCCATTCCCTCTCTCTCTCATCTCTCTGTCAGGAAAGAAGTGTCTTATAGAAGAGGAAATGGGGGTTAGGATGTTAGGCTGAAAGGCTGTTTTTTAAAGTGTTTTCAAAGACTTTTAATTTAAAGCAGTACTTTACAAACCCAGAGCTGCTTTTCAAGGCAGCAGCACCCCCCCCCCACTCAAACACCAGCCCTGGATCACGTGGTTGCACCGGCAAGATCACCCCTCAGCTGGCCCTCCCCCACACCCTTCAGCCTTACCTTCGGCAGCAGCTGTGTGATCAGAAGTGCAGCTCAAGCGGTGAAAGAAGTGCAGCTGGAGTGGATGTTCGCTGGAAGATAAGGCCGACGGTGAGGGGTGGGGCAAGGGGCGGGGCTTAATCCCACCACTCTGCGGGCTGGATACTTTGCATTGGCAGGCCGTATCTGGCCCGCAGGCCATAGTTTGAGGATCCCTGGGCTAGAGTGTATGTCATGAAAAATGAATTGGCATCATCTAATTGTTATGGATGTGTATGAAAGTAGAAATGCATTGGTTATTGATAGTAGCATGTTACTCTCTAGTGAAGAGCAATAATGAAGACTTTGGTAAATGCAGAGAAAATGAATCAGGATCGAATTACAAAACAAATGTATAACTAAAGAGTGAATGAACTAAGAGGAAGTTGCAGAAAAAGGAAGCCGAGGTTAAAAATTGGAGATGAGTTCCTTAGAAAGGGAAAAATTAGGTTTAATTAACAAAAAGCTATGTACGGAGTAGGGCAGTGAACCTCCCAATTCCCACAAAGAGGGACACTTGCTTCCCCTTACTCCAGTGTTTCTCAACCTTGGCAGCTTGAAGATGCATGGACTTCAATTCCCAGAATTCTGTGCTGGCTGTGGGGAATTCTGGATGTTGAAGTCCACTCATCTTCAAGCTGCTAAGGTTGAGAAACACTGGAGTAGGGGGAAGCAAGTTTCCCTCTTTGAGGGAATTGGGAGGTTCATAAATGTAATAAATAAGTAAAGGATACTTTGCAAGGATAGAAAGATATGACAGGTATTGTCGTTGGTGTAAACTAGTTTTAGCTGTATTATTATTATTATTATTATTATTTTGGTTCCATGGTTTTGAATACTACTCCTTATCCCCTACTATGCATTTTGCATAATGCTTCCTTGCAAAAGAAAGAGTGTATGGATGCATGCATTCCAAATCGAAACCCACAGGTTGCTTGTATACAACACAACTCACATCATTTCCACCTGGTTCATTAAGTTTATATACTGAATATATTTGTTCTATGTAAAAATGCACTGACTAATTTCATAATTTTATGAACAAGTATATAAAGTAAAATAAATGTGGAATTGATTATTTTAAGATATTTAAAAGGATCTGGATCAACAGCTAACAAACGGAGTTAGAATTGAGGAAATCTAGATTCAGGTCTGACCTCTGTATTATGTAGTTTCCAGCTTGACTTTATCTCAGCTTTATTGACTTTCTGTAAAATTAGCTCTGCCTCACAGGAGTATTTGGAAAATAAGCAAAATTATGAACACTGAATAAAAGTGAAAAATTGCAGTGCTTTAAATATGGCTGGAAATTTATTATTTCTCTATTTTGGATAACTTTGTGATAATATTACCCATAGATCCTATTGACAGGCTATATTAACAAACATAAGTGTGGTTCTGAAGAAGATTCACTTCCATAGCCAAAAGCTTGCCAGTTGTCACTTTGCCCAGACATATTAGTTATTGCAGAGAAATTATTTTGACTAAGCCCCATTCCTAAAGGTCAATGCCAAGGTTATTTTACTTGTTTTTGTGCGATCAGTTGTAGGAATACAATCACTAGAAGAAGTGGCTATTTTGTCAAACCTTGTCTACACAAACACCATCCTTTAAATCACTATCTTTTAAGATGTGGCCTTTGGATCATAGTGGGTCTGTGAGTCCTTGCTAACTGGCCTTCCGAAACTCTGCTTCCTTATCTGTGTTTCTATACCTTACCAGTAGCCATCCCTGCTGTATTCTTTTTAATACATGCTAGCATAAAATAAAACAACAATCATATGTAAATGACCGATATCTTAAGCCACAGGTTCAATGCAAAACTGATCAAGAACATCGGTAAAATTGTTTTTAAGTGTTAAGTTATTAGAAATTGCACTTATCCCAACTTTGTGCAGAGATCTTCTCTAGAGAACTCTAAAAGCACTGAACACATTTATCAGGTGGTTTATTTTCATGTTGATACCATATTTTATTTTGTGTACTTCTTGTCCTGTGAATGGAGATAAGGCAAAATAATTGATAGCCCTGAAGTGGGCAAAAGATCATTACAGTTATAAGTCTAAGACTTTAGTTGTTGGAAATTACTAAATTATAATTAAAGAGGATTTTTTCCTCCTCATTCTGGAAAGGGTCACACACCTCTTGAAAGATCCTGTTAACAGCTTCAGGGTCTTCTGAACCCCACAATGTCTTAAGTACTCAGGTAAGCACAATGGCAAAGAATGTCTTCTTTCAGTTGTTCATAATATTATTTGTGCTTCTGGGATTGACCTGGCATTTGTAATCCATGCACTGATTACTTCCCAAATATATTATTATTATAATAGATGTTGTGTGGGACACCTTCTCAAAGAAACATGGAAACTGCAGTGGGGCCAAAACATAGTCAGCTCTTTCTCTCTGGAGTTCCTTGGTGACAGCATACTATACTTTCCTTGATTCAGTTGCATTGCCTTTCAATTGCAGAAATTACAGTACAGGCAAGGATCATAATCAATCAAGAACCTCTCCTAAGCAAACAGGATGATGATTGAGGACAATCAATGCTATGGACTGTCCAAATGAAACTGTAGTGATGGAGGCCACAGCATCCCTCATATACTAATCTATAAACTAATTGAACTGAGTGGGATCTAGTTCAAGCACACATGCATAGATTGGTATTGTGAGTATGTATGTTCGCTTTGCCTATGCCTATACAAAGAATCAGAGGTGGGTTCCTCCCGGTTCAGACCAGTTCGCCCGAACTGGTAGCAACCCGCTGGTGATGTCATGGAGCCGGTTTGGTTGGTGCCGGTCCATGGACGCCGGCATCTTTTTTTTTTTTTTTTGGATTTTTTTTTGGGGGGGAATTTTTTTTTGAATTTTTTTTATTTATTTTTTTCTTCTGCGCATGCGCATAAGCCAAGTTGCCGGCACTGCACATGCACCGCCATCTTGTTTTTGGCTTTTTGGGGGGAATTTTTTTGGAATTTTCGGCACTGCGCATGCGCATGCGCGCCCACCAGGAGGAAGCGAACCGGCGGCAAGGTAAGTTAGAACCCACCCCTGCAAAGAATGCTTCTACCAGGACATTCAACAAACCAGCACTAAACAGTAAAATAATTGTAGATGGGTTTCAAAGCAGGTGCATGAGCCTTACATAAGATGCAGCTGATTTACCATTTCAAATTGAGGTGCTTTGTTTGCCTAGAGCATGCTGCAATTTCACCTTTTTCAAATGCTTTTTACATCCCTAGAAAACACAGTACCATATTCTACAGTCTTCCCTTAAACTAGAGCCAGCATGGTCAAGGATGGCATTGACTGGGGAGAGGTTGGGGTAGTAAATTATCATGGCATCATCACCATCATTTTAGATTGTCAAAAAACACAGTTTTGCCAAAGCTGCGCTATTTTTTATCCAACGGGCTTTGGGCTGCATTTAATCCAACCCTCCACCACATTCTGCAATTAATTACCCGTTGCTTTAACCAAATGGTGTCCAAAAGAAGAAACAAATGGCACAGATATCCATTGTATTGAAGGCCAGCCTTATTCACTGGGTTTGGGGAAGCTGGTTTTGGGCAAATGTGACATATTGGAGTGGTGCAGACAAGGAACTCCAGTTTTTCAGCATTGATTTTCTCACTTCCCGTTGTTAATGATAAACCACTGTAGCACACAATGGAATAATTCAGCATTAAATACATGAAATGAGCTGCCTGACAAAGACAACCACAGAAAAGGTGGCTATTACCACATAATTGTCTAACTTCCTACAGCAGCAAAAGGATGTGTATTTGACATGCCTTATTATAACTGTGTTCCCATTATAATTTTGCAGTTAGTTGCTATGAGTGCTGGTCATGAAAACATGCCAGATTTTACCCAGGATTGAAGCCTGCCTAATTTTAGCAAATTGAGAGTTGCACAAAAGAAAAGAGATAACTACTATGTTGTTATTTTTCATTAGAGAATTGCTATATTAAGAGGATGTGATCCAGCTGTGTTTGTTTAAATAAAAGTGTGATTTGAATACCTCCTACAGCTATGCTCCTGCCAATGAATAAAAGATAAAATGCAGCTCTCCTTGGATGCTCAGCTCCCAAGTTTGAGCTGACTCAGAGATTTATTGTTTAACATAAGGAAGGGGAAAAAGCATGTCGAGCAGACCACACACAGGGCTCTTTTGTGTATTGTTTCAAGCCATACTGCTAATAGATTTGTTCCAGTAAGGCTCACAGCAATTCAGCTGTATTAAAATGCTCCACTTAACTGTGAAAAAAAAATAAAAAATAAAATAAGTCATTATCTCTAAATAGTAAATGTTGCTTAGATCAAGGCCATGACTAAGATAAACAGGAAATGGAACCATTCAAAGCTGCAAGGAATCGTCTTTCTGATAATGAAAGCAAGGTTTCCTGGCCTCAGTGCTTCTAGCACTTCACAGCAACCAGGATACAATCCGTAACATTGCTTGAAATCACAGTCGGTTTATAAGGTTTACCTTTTGCAGAATAGCTTCAAAGGGTGATGGTGGTGGCCAGATGTAGTATTTCTGATGGCTGTTTCCAGATCACAAATTCAGCAGCACAAAAATACATCCTGGAAAAAAAAATGAAGGAATCATCACACTAGGGAGATGGAATTGGTGGCAAACATTAAAAAGTTATTGGCCTTCTACAATTCTAATTCCCAGTTACTGAATATTATAAGTACATCTGTGCTGTGGCAAAGTCTTACAGTGCATTTTACTGAGAATTTTAAATCGAGATTTGTCCCTCCATGCATTACAAGTTTTCAGGCCAATGAAACTCACTTATGAGGATGTGTTAGGTAGACATGGTTAAATGTATTATGGCATTAGCTTTTGAGGAGACTCACTCACTTCATCAGAGGAAGTTTCATCAAATAAAATGACTTTAAGATTCAACATTAAAGCATCACAATTGTATTAGCATTTAAGAAGCCACAGAGCATTTTGTAAGTAAGCAGAATGTATTGTAACTTTATAATAATTCTACATTCAAGCATGATTCTGATTTTGCTGAATGTTCTAATTATTTGACCAAATATATTTGACCAGTTGCAGCAATTCAACAACCATTTATTGTTAAAGGGTTTGGAAATAGATGGACTTATGATCTGGTCTAGTTGAATACAGTTAAATGACATCAATATTCTCATGCTTCTTAAAACCATCTATCTAAGCTTTTCCTTCTAATTAAAGTAATGTGGGTTCCTAATTTGTTCTTGTAGACCCTGGAAGAATGGTGATCAAGACTTTCCATAGTCTGAAATGCAGGACAACTTTCATTCATTGGGGAGCCTTACATAGCCATCCAATAAATAATATAATTAATTCAGTCTGTGCTGATTCGACAATTGTATCGACACTGCAATAGGGCATTGCATGCCAAAACACAGTTTTTCTCCCTTGTGCCATCACTCTGCTGAACACCTAATTACCACAGTACTGTCTTATATCTTATTTATTCATGTAGTATGGCTGTATTACTATTATCCTTCTTATCTTTCCTACTACAATGGTATCTTGTTGTTTGTATGTAGACTGAGAGCTTATGCACCGGAGACAATTTTCTTGTGCGTCCAATCACACTTGGCCAATAAAAAGTATTCTGTTCTGTTCTACAAAGTATTCTACCTTATGATGGGTTAAGCAGTTCATTATACGATCTTTTCTCTAATAAATCTTGCCCATTTGTAGTGAGGTTCTAGTTTTCTACAGATTGGTGAGAGTGACTGGCATGTAAAAATAGAGCCCTTTCCAGTCTGTTGCAAAAGCACAGTGATTCAAAGGAGATAATTACCACAGAAACTACATCTTAAAAAGGTGCAGAATTCCAAATCTAATCATTTCTGATGTTGATATTTGTGTTCCCATGCTGATGGATTTTGGAGGGGGGGGGCAGTGAGCCAATTGTCTTCCAATTCAGTTACTTCTAATCTCCATTTAATAATTGGAGATCCTTATTTCTGCAAAGTTTTCTAGAATGACTCGTCTGGTAGTTCTTTTCCTTTCCTTGGCTGTGATGTTTCTGGAGTATTCCAATATCCTTGAATTGTACTATTCCCCTATTCCATGAACCATCATGATCAGTAGTGGGTTCTAAAACCCGTTGCTACTGGTTCACACGTGCGCTTGCGACGCTTCTGCGCAGAAGCATCCTGGGTGGGTGGGCGAAAACTCCCGTCACCGCCGCTACCAGTTTGCCGAACCAGGCCGAATCAGGGCCAGGTTATCTTCGAGACCGCCTCCTACCACATAGCTCCCAGCAACCGGTGAGATCCCACAGAGTTGGTCTCCTCCAGGTCCCGTCAGCTAAACAGTGTCGGCTGGCGGGCCCACGGGGGAGGGCCTTCTCTGTGGCTGCCCCAGCTCTCTGGAACCAGTTACCTCCTGAGATCCGGACCACCCCCACCCTATTGGCCTTCCGAAAAGCAGTAAAGACCTGGCTTTTCCGGCAGGCCTGAGGCCGTGATCTCGCGGTTATAATCTTTGAGATCCGGCCTTGATGTGATATGAGTTTTAAATTGTTTTAATGTTTAGAGTTTTACTGTTTTATAATTGTTTATGATGTTTTATAATGTTTTCTTTTCTATGATGTTTTTAATGTTTATTTGTTGTTGTTAAGCCGCCCAGAGTCCTTTGGGAGTTGGGTGGCATACAAATATAATAAATATATGGTAATAAATGTATAAATATATATAAACCCACCGCTGATCATGATACAGGAAAGAAGGGAGGTGGGGTTTTTGGTTAGAAAGTTGCTAAATTCTGCTGTTGGTCAGCTGGTGGGTACACAGCTGATTTCTCATTGTTCAGTTCCCAACAGAGATGAGCACAATTGTGCAGTTTTGCAAGAACTTGTTTAAAACTTTGGAAAGTATCGTGGGGAGTGTGTGATTGGTGGCTTCATGAAAGTGCCAGGAACTTTGATTCATTCAGAACTGTTTTTTTTTTTTATCGATTGGCTTCTGTGCCAAGAAATAATGACTTTCCTAGCATATGTACACAGCATAGGCTACATCATTAGAGATAGTTCATTAAGTTTTGTTGAATTCAGAGAACTATTTCTAATAACCTTGCTTAGGGTGGGGGTGAGAACACTAGCATAATAGACATTTTCTGAAAATAAATATAAATATCAAAATTTATATTTTGCACTTTAACAAAGTCACGTCTCCAGTATCAATTAAATATAGAAAGCACAGAACAATTAACCAGTGGAACAGCCTTTGTGGACATTGTGGAAGCTCCATCACTGGAGGTTTTCAAGAAGAGACTGGACAGCATTTGTCCATAGTGGTATAGGATTTCCTGCTATGGGTTGGGGGTAGGACTAGAACACCTCCAAGGTCCCTTCCCACCCTATTATTCTATGTTCTAAGACGCACAGAGATTTTGATCAGACTGGACAGAGGCATTATTCAGGAAATATACCTGCATTTCACTTCCTGGAGTGCTTTCTCCCATGAAATTAAGAAGTCACTTTGCTCATGTGATGGGTGGACACATCAAGAGTCAATGGAACCATGGATTGAAACTACAGAAGCAGTAAGAATGGGATTGTTTCCATGTACAGGTAGTCCTCAACTTACAACCGTTCATTTAGCGACCGTTCAAAGTTACAATGGCACTGAAAGAAGTGACTTATAAGCATTTTTCACACTTACGACCGTTGCAGTATCTCCATAGTCACATGATCAAAATTCGGACGCTTGGCAACTGACTCATATTTCTGATGGTTGCAGTGTCCCTGGGCCATGTGATCACCTTTTGTGACCTTCTGACAAGCAAAGTCAATGGGGAAGCCGGATTCACTTAACAACCATGTTACTTACTGTAGTTAACAACTGCAGTGATTCACTTAACTATTGTGGCACAAAAGGTGATAAAATGGAGCAAAGTTCACTTAACAAATATTTCACTTAGCAACAAAAAAATTGGGCTCAGTTGTGGTCGTAAGCCGAGGACTACCTGTAATCTCCTTGATTTGGTTGTGACATCTTTGTCCCTTCCCTTTACCTCAGTACTAAACCCAAAGCAATTTTAAACCTAGACGTGAAACTGTATATTAATAGTGGGGAAAGATAATTTCTTTTTTTTCCCCCTTTCTTTTTCCTGCTACCGCATACAGTCCATGCCTACACAAACTCCTAACAATTATTGGGAAACTGTTAGCAACAGAAATAATAGGGATGTTTTCCTTATTATGTTTGGTGTTGTCCCATTTCCTTTTCTCAGCAAGCACACAGTACTGATTAATGAAAATTTTTCTGGCTTCTTTTCAGTGTCTGGCTTCAGAACATTTGCTATTTGATATCCGAGATATGTACAACATGTTCACAGTGAATTCTCCAACTGAAAACAGCAGAGTTCAAACCAAGTCAATTAATTCACAGAGTGAATGGATTTGAGCCCAGAATCTCATGCCTTGTGGAGGGCCTCTTTGATATTCCTGCCAAAAGATATCTGGTTATAAATGCAGTCAATGTAACTATTTGGTACTTATAGCTCTTACAGTCTTATGCGATTTCCCTCCCCCCCACCCCTCCCTTGTTATGGCTGATCTCCGATAATTGAGTTACATTTTGCAGACATTTCAAGCATTTTTCTCTCCCTCTGTAGTCTGCTCTCCTTCTCTCTGACACTACAACTCAGACAGTACTTTCAGTGGTTTCACATTTCCTCTCTCAGTCCCCCTCCCACCCTCGTTGCCTTGGATATTCTGCTGAAGTCAGGCATAATAAAAGACCTATCCAATATCTGTTCATCCAGCCAGCCTCTTTCTTGGACCTGTTTTTGTTACTTTGGAATCTGAGAGAGCCTGCCTTATCTGGGAAAGCAGGACAGTTGTGCATGCCCTTGATGAAAAGGCACACAATAAATGCTCTAAAACACTCGTAAATGTGTTTCATTTACAGAAGACACATTTCTTCCATTGAACACCAGGAAAGGAGCTGCCGCTGAAATTCAGCAGGAAAAATCAGGTTCTCAGAAGCAAAGAATAATTTTTAATAGCTCCCACAGACAGCTGTTCTCAAATTGGGGAAAAGAATGGAATAGCCTGAATGGGATCTATGGAAGATGAGCACCAAGTACCCTTGTTGGAGTCCTTCAAAAGGGACACGAACAGGACAGGTTACAGTAGCAGGCAATTATATACTAAAGAAACATGCACACACACACACACACACACCAGTAATGGGTTGCAAATCCCATCGCTACCGGTTTGCGCGTGCGCGCGATGCTTCTGCGCATGCGCAGAAGCGTCTGGGGTGGGTGGGCGGAGTCTCCTGCTGCCACTGCTACCGGTTCGTGGATCCGGGCTGTACCGGTAGCAACTCACTGCTGACACACACCCCAAAAAATGAGGGATGTGGGAAACAATAGTGTAGGGAATGAAAAGCTAAGGTTGACAAGAAGGCCAATCTTCCTCCAAGAGCTGGTGGGAAGAAGGACACTTGTTTCTTGTTCTGAATGAGATCGTTGAGGGGAGTGAGAAAAAGGACTGCCCTTTTCAGACATCCACTTGAATGAGTGAGGGCTTGGAAGTGATTTTTTTTTAAAAAAGTGAGAAGTCTGAAGAAGAGCTGAATTAACTTTGTTTCAGTGCTAGCACAGCTATCGTCATGATCTAGGATCTTGAATTTAAGCAAATAGCTGTCCTTCAGATTCCCAGTTGAATGTGTGTTGTTAGAGGTCAAAGAAAGCAGAGAACAAATTGTGAGCATCGTCTTCCAGCTTCTGAGTCTTACTTTACATACAGTCTTTACATATTTTCAGTTTAATTCTTTTCACAAGAAATTATGTTTATTTCTTAGGAAGAAATTAAATAATACACAGCCTTTTTATTAATTTGGCCTGCTTCTGTTTTGATTTTGTTTTTTGTTTTTTTACTTAAACCAGAAGCACATACCACATACATTCTCCAGTGAAATCTCTCTTCCTGCTACGGTAGGAAACCTTGTGCTTCCATATTCAGTATTTTTAAGATATTTTTTATCTTCAATACCCAACAACTATGATTAATGAGATAGGATTTTGGGACTTACAATTCAAAACCTGTATAACCACAATGATTATACCTTGTCTACATTTACCCATCATACTGTAAGAAAAGAAGAGGCAGAGCCTGGGGTTGGAGTCAAGAGAGGAATCAGATTGGAATCATTGTGTTCCCACAAACGATCAAAGTCCAGCCCCCTATGAATTCCATTAACTCTTATTTAGTGCCAGTTTAGTCATGATTCTGGTCCTGATTCATTGTGCCTGATACATACCTATCTATGGCACAACCAACCACGAAGATGCCAAAATGATGAAATATGCCTTGTTATGTCATAATTAAACTCCACACTTTCAGATTTGTGTTAAAATGCTGAAGACAAGTACGTAAGTTAGTTTTATCACACTGTAATATGCATTTCATCATTTGCCCCTCCCATGACAGCTATACTAATCAGCTCACATTTTTCAACAGTTTATCAGCAAAATTCCTTTCTTGATTTTCAACCAGAGGTGGGTTCCTCCTGGTTTGGACCGGTTCTATAGAACTGGTAGTAAACCGGTGGTGACGTCATGGAGCCGGTTCTGTCGGTGCCAGTCCATGGATGCTGCCATCTTTTTTTTTTTTTTTGCTATTTTTTGCTATTTTTTGCTTCTGTGCATGCGCAGAAGCCAGGTTTTCGGCACTGCACATGCACCACCATCTTGTTTTCGGCTTTTTTTTTTTGCTATTTTTTGCTGGTTTTTGCTTCTGCGCATGCGCAGAAGCTGAGTTTTTGGCACTGCACATGCGAGCGCGCCTGTGCGAAGCACACCCACGCGGCACACCCACGCGGCGCAGGAGGAAGCGAACCGGCGGTGAGGTAAGTTAGAACCCACCCCTGTTTTCAACCAATAGAACCAACAATTCAATAGCTTCCTCATCTGTATATATTTTAGGAAAACTGAGATCAAGTAAATAAAATATCATTTATACAATAATTAAGGCTGTATAATGATGTTTTTGAATGCAAATGCCTTAGAACTGCAGCCCAGCATATTAGGAAAACTAATAATTGTACCATACTGATATTAAAAATCTCAAGCAGGCATATCATAACATGAAGAGTTTAGCAATTTATTGCTACATGTCTCTGGGTAGCTGATTGTAACCTTTCTGACTATGAAAGAGTTATTGTTTTTTTTTCTTTTTTTTTCTTCTTCTTTTCAAATATTTCTAAATCTTGAAATACTACAAACAAAAAGGTCTATTCATTATGGATATGGCTGAGGAATTCGATCTTTGCAGAAATTAACCTGTTCCTCTTGTCTTGGGTCAATTTATGAATTAAAATTTAGCTATCCTTCAATTTGAAACTTATATATGCAAACTTCCAATATGCAATATCAAACAATTGAGACAATCAAATCTGTTGTTTTATTGGATTATTCCAAGCCCAATAGATCTGCAAGACAAAAAATGGCATATAGTCCATGTTTTGTTTTGTTTTGTTTTGGTTTGGTTTGGTTTGGTTTGGTTTGGTTTGGTTTGGTTTGGTTTGGTTTTTTGTTTAAAAAAATCCCATTGCTTGCAATATATCTTCTAGTGCAGATAAGAAATATGCTTAGAATAAATAGTATCTTGAAGTTTTTTGTTTTTTTTTTCATAGAAAACAGATTTTTATTCTTATAAAATACAAGCAAGTTCCTCTTGAATTACGAGTATCATCTCTGGGAGATTCCAACTAAGTTAGCTCATGCTCAAGTCAATTTCAACATTAGTAGGATTTGGTAGCCATTTTGCAGATTTTATTTTTTTTAATTACACATCCTAGAACTATATGTATCAACAGCCCAGAACTGTAGAGAATTTCATTCTTGTTATTATGCCTGACCTTCAAACTTCAAATGAGCTTCAGAAACAGTAATAGTCTACATGAAATGAATACGAGAATACCATTGATAGTGTTACTGGCAAGATAACATAATATACTCAAAAGTTAAGTGTGGGATGGTGGGATTAAAGCTTCAGAATCATCACAGTGTATTCTGTGCACTCTTGAAGTATAGAAATGTGGTTAGTTTTATAAGGATAACTTCTATATTTATTTCACATTTATCACTTCTTACCAGTTTGTCAGATTCTTCAGCCTATTTTCTTCTCCCAACATTACAGCTTATTAGATCTAAGCTTCAAAAACGTCTGAATAACTATTAATAAGGAACCAAATAAATAATTCTAACTCTAAAAATAGAATTTTTTTTACTAGTAACTGTATTTGAGATTAAATATGCAATAACAATAAATTAAATAATTAAAATATTTCCCCACATCATGATATCCTAAACCTACTGACTTTTGCTTGAAGTGCTCATGTCATTTTTAGCACAGTCATAGGGTTGGTCTTGAATATCTAGGGAGTGGACATTTTGGATCATTACTGAATTCTTAGAAGGATGACATGTTATCTTCAATATGTCCCAAAGGTACTTTTTCAAAAGGTAACTGGACTTTCTGGACTTTCTTTGAAGACGTTTCACTCTCAAGAGCTGAAGAAGCTTCTTGGATGAGAAGCAAAATGTCTTGAAGTTTTTTTTAATCAGATTAAAACTGAAAATGGTTTGAATGTTTTATTTCACTTTTAAAATAAAACTTTGAGCAAATATATATTGTTTTGAGATTGGAATATTCCATTTTGCCTAATTGAAGGTTAATATAAACTATTTTGTGGATGAAATTGTATGTTTTAATTGCTTCCTCAGCTCAGACTACTCAAAAGGCCCCTAGTCTCAAGTGAGTTTAGTTCTGACCTTATGAAAGGAACATACACATTTTCAAAATGATTGAAACAATCATGTTGCAATCAACCCCTTTTGCATACAGGTAGTCCTTGACTTACAACCACTATTGGGAAGAGAATTTTTATTGCTAAACAGTGCCATTAAGTGAGTGGCATCCAATGTTATAAGCTTTTTTGCCATGGTTGTTAAGTGACTCAATCAATTGTTAAGTGAATCCAGATTTCCCCATTGACTTTGCTTGTTGGAAGCTGACTGGAAAGATCACAAATGGTGATCACATGACCTCTGGGCACTGCAACTGTTGTAAATACATACTGGTTGCCAATTGCCCCAATGCTGATCATGTGACCATGGGGATTTTATGATGGTAATTTTTTTCCTGTACAATTGTAACTTTAAATGGATATTAAACAAATGAATTTTTAATTGATAGTTTAAACTGGATAATCTAAATATTTTCCCATATTGTTACTGTGAAGAAACCTGGGAATCTTAAATGATCCTCCCTAATAGTCCAGCCCAGGAAAGAAATATTGGAGAAATATTGAAAGAAATATTTTAATATAGAATATCCTTAAAGTGAATATAAAGATAAAGCCCGAGACTTTTCTTTGGGGCTTAATGGGTAGGGAACTTGAAAAAAATGGAACTTTGATGTTATATATGGCAACAGCAGCAACGATACTCTATGCACAAAAATGGAAAGACCACATTGGACGAATGTGGTTCAAAAGTTGATGGATTTAGCAAAAATAGCTCTATTGATTGCTTTCATCAAAGAGAAGACATTTAACTTTGTTTCTACTTGGAAACCCCTTTTGGATTTTGTGCTTGAGGTGGAAAAAAAATAAATTTTGATTTGAGGTTTTGCTGATTAGATAGGCTTGTTGTTATAAAAATGGCTAGTATATATTATTGTGTAAAAGTAAAAAGCTGAGGTGGTATGTTATTACCTTATTCTACTGCACTGAAAAGAGTTTGAAGTCAATGTTTTTCCCTTTCTTTTCCTCTTTACCCTTTTACCCACATTTTTTCCTCTTTCCCTTCCCGTCCCCTCCCCTATTTTCCCATTATTTTCATTTTTCCTTTGTATTTCTGTATTTTACACTTTGATAAACTAATAAAATGTGAAAGCTGGTAGTCCAGCCCAATCTCTTGAATGCTTCTGTTTGTGAATATAGAGCCAGAATGGATATTTGATGGGAATAATCAAGAGCAGATTGACAGCTATAAACCATCTGCCCATCGCATCCAGAGTTCAGATCTCTTCTAAAAATATTATTTATCTGATCAGATAAAACTTGCCAGTACTGTACACATAACAAT
Source organism: Thermophis baileyi (assembly GCA_003457575.1). Taxonomy (NCBI): domain Eukaryota; kingdom Metazoa; phylum Chordata; class Lepidosauria; order Squamata; family Dipsadidae; genus Thermophis; species Thermophis baileyi. The sequence goes on along the minus strand of QLTV01002925.1, from coordinate 2,569,590 downwards.
GGACTAACACAGGGGCTGGCAACTGTAGCATGGCTGACTCAGGAATTTTGGGAGTTGAAGTCCACAGGTCGTAAAGTTGCCATAGTTGCCCATCCCAGAACTAACATCTGAAATCTTTGATTTTTGTGAAGGAATGGCAATAGAAAGAGAAGTTGAAACCAGCTTGCTGTGGGTGGGATTTAAAACCACTGGTAGATTGAAACAAATACCCACAGTTCTACAACAAAAGCTAATGATTTTTATCCTGAAATTTCATGGATTGTATAAGTGCTGATTGTCTTCGCTAATGAATAATCAAGACCGTGGTGTTAAAAAGTTATTCATTTGTTTGGATACAGTTTTTATGTGAGCACAAGGATTGTGTTTTATTAAGTTTAGGATTGGGGACTTAGTCCACCCATTACTGAAGATTTCACTTGCCACCTAAAGGACATCTGTTTCTTTCTAGATTAAAATAAGAATAATAACAATGCCACTAGCTATATTTTGATAACTTTTGAATTTAAAAAGTGTGATGCCCTGTCTAAGGCCTTTAGCTGAAAAGTTAGAAATTTAAACTGATCGAAAACTTACAATTTTTTTCCAATAGCAATATGTCCAATATTTTCACTAGAATAGTTTTTTAGAGATAAAAAACAGTGACCTTTTGAAGTTTCTGACTTGAGACTACACCGATAGCATCTGAAACAAGAAGATTCCGAAAGTATCTAAATCCAACTTCAGAGAGTATGTAAAATTAGTAACCTCTTGCCCTTCCAGTATTTATTTTCTTAATTACTGTCAAATTATGGCCTAATCCATGTTCAAATAACATGAATATGGTGGCGGGAACCAAACCTTTTCTTCTGACCATTTTTCAAGGGAATAAACAAACAAACAAACAAACAAACAAACAAACAAACAAACGAACGAACGAACGAACGAACGAACGAACGAATGAATGAATGAATGAATGAATGAATGGATTTTATGGGCAAACGATAAACTTTACTAACACAAATCCAATTATGAATGATATGATCTCTTTCTCAATATCCTTTAGGTCTATGGTTTTTTGTTTGTTTGTTTGTTTTGCTTATGTGGATCTATGAAGAAAATTAGACTAATAATTATTTGCTTGTTTTTTTTATTGAACGTGTTCATTTCTACTGTGCCATTTGCAACATTACAACAGAATATAGTAGCAATATAATTATCCTTACAGTTTCTTTCTATATTTCTATTTAAGTGTGTGTGCGCGTGCGTATCACACACATATACATACAGAGAGAGACATTAAAATGTTTTATTTGGTTCATTCTCTATTTGGTTGCTCTGCAACTAAACAAGACAGACACAGACTTCAGAGGATAATTAGAACTGCAGAAAAAACAATTGCTACCAAACTGCCTTCCATTGAGGACCTGTATACTGCACGAATCAAAAAGAGGGCTGTGAAAATATCTACAGACCCTTCACATTCTGGACATAAACTGTTTCAACTCCTACCCTCAAAACGACGCTGTAGAGCACTGCACACCAAGACAACTAGAGACAAGAACAGTTTTTTTTCTTTCCACTGTCAAACTATTCACTAAGGTTGCATTACTATTACTATCAGTGTTCTCATTGTTCCTATCACCCATCTCCTCCCACTTATGACTGCAGGACTGTAACTTGTTGCTTGTATCCTTACGATGTATATTGATACTGATTGTTTCCTGCTTGCTTCTTTGTACCCTATGACCATCATTAGGTGTTGTACCTTATAATTCTTGACGAATGTATCTTGTCTTTTTTTTTTTTATGTACACTGAGAGCATATGCACCAAAGACAAATTTCTTGTGTGTCCAATCCCACTTGGCCAAGCCAGAATTCTATTCTATTCTATTCTATTCTATTCTGTTCTGTTCTGTTCTGTTCTGTTCTGTTCTGTTCTATTCTATTCTACTATTCTATTCTCTATTCTATTCTATTCTATTCTATTCTTGGGGAGAGAATTGTTTGGCTCCTGATTTAGAAGGAAGAATAGGTGTAGGGTCATCTGCAAGAGAGGGTGAAGTTGGATTTAAAAAAAAAGTCAAGTCGGTAGCCGTGACTGGATGGTTGAAGTCCTGGAGAGGCCTCACATATCAAAATGTGTATGATGTCTTTGTGACATAAATTCTGCTTCTTTTGTACATACTTTGTGCCATCACACACAGAGATGTAAAGGAAAAGGATGCACATCGCAATACAGTAGTGGGTTCCACTTACCTTTGCTACCGGTTCGGGAACAGGAGCACGCGTGCAACGCTTCTGCGCATGCACAGAGCGTTTTTGATGACATCTGGGCAGGTGGGTGGAGCCTCCCGCTGCCACCACTACCGGTTCGCCCGAACCAGTGCGAACCGGTAGCAACCCACTACTGTCGCAATACTCATTTGTCTTTTTGATAAAAATATTGGATACTTCTGGAATTCAAGTTTTATTCTTTGCTTTCCTTCATAAATACTCCAAAATAATTTCTGGAGAATCAACAGACATCATGGATAGAGTATTACTCTTAGCTGCAATTCAAGAAATTTAAAAGGCTGGATTTTCTGCTGGAGTGGACCTTGAAAATCTGAATGTGTAAAATCCCCCAATTTCTGAAAAACAAATAGAGGGAAAACTGTACAGACTTGATTTTTTTATTTGCAGATCCCTTACCATACCGGTAGTATTTGTGGACAATTTGACTGAACCCAAGCTTCAGTCCAATTCTGGTTATACGTTTGATAAGCAGCATTCAGAATAAAGTCTCCACGATGGATACACTCTGGGTTATATTTTATCACAAGCAAATGACATAGCCATTTACTTGGGCTGACTTGGCACCTGTAAATCATTTTTAAAAGGACAATCATGTCCTTTCCAATAACAATTAATGGAGGGAAATCTCTCAGTAAAGAAAAGTGTATTGTAAGCACTGCATGACTTCTAAATAAATTGGTTCTGAATTTCTTGTTTAATGATCTAAGAACATAAAAAGAGAAAAGCTTCTGCCCTAAATTGTGAAATATTACACAACTGCAGCAAATCATTCCAGATAATACTAAGCAAAGAATTTTATTAATTTGCAGAGAATTACGTAGTATCTATTCATATATATTCAGCCCAGCCTAACCTCGTGCCCTTCAAATGTACTGAAGCAAAAATTCCCAAAACTTTATTTCAGTATGGTTTTTTAAAAAAAGCCTTTTATCATGTTAGAAGAAAAGTTATGCCTTAAGTCAGACTTAACTCCTGCAGGTCCCCGAAATTTTCTTTGCAAGGTTTTCGGATAAAACCTTAAAATACTATTCATCATCAGATCAAGATGGATTTTTATAATAGTGTAACACTTAGAATTACCAGCATCCAGAGGGGAATAGAGAGCCAAAAAAGGTAAGATGGTGGCTGCAGCAATGCAACCAAAGTCCTACCTGAGGCCTTTGGTTCAACTGCTATAACGGCTATCTTGTTAGCCCTGCAAGGTTGTCCAGACAATAAATACAACCAAGAGTACTAGCTCTACTTTTATTGTAAGATTATATTTCCAGAATCTTGCAAGACTGAAAATATTTATCTCCTTTCCTTTTACTCTCTAGAACAGGGGTGTCAACCTCAATTTCATTGAGGGCCGCATCAGGGTTGTGTTTGACCTTGGGGGGGCAGGGGGAGTGTGGCCAGGGTGGGCATGGCCAGCTGGACGTCACTCTTGTCAGGGGCGCCTGTGGTGGCCCGAGTGCTCTGCCAGCGAAAACAGGCTCCCAAGCTCCATTTTCGACTTTGAGTTTGACTCCCCAGCTCTAGAAAATTAGGAAGGATCCCTTCTGAAACATTTCCCATGTCTTCCTCCCTTCTGTGGGCTGAGATACCTTATACACACCAGATATCCAGTCTGTCCAGCTCTTCCTCTTGTGTTGCAAGGTCATTCCCCCCCCCCAAATACATGTCCTTCCTTTTTTTCAACCCTCATGCCCACCTTCACTGGAATCCAGTATTTAGAACTTGGACAGTAGATTCTGTTTGAAACAAATCAAAAAGAGTTGAGTTTTAGCAGTGTGAAACATATTGTGGTGTTGCTGAGTAGATGTGTACAAATATTTTGTGTCCACTCCACTTATTTTTTCCTCCCTTGGTAGCTTGGTGTACAGTTTATCCAAATGTGCACAGATTTAGTCTGATAAAAGTCTATTTTGTTATGACATTTCAAGGTCACTATTTTAAATGGGTAATTACACTAAGGATCAATAATGCAAGAAGAGGCTATATATCGTTTCAAAGAGAAAAGTAGCTACCGCCAAAGTGAGAAACTGTGAATCCATGTCTAATATACAGGTAATCCTCAACTTACAACTGTTCATTTAGGGACCATTCAAAGTTACAACAGCACTGAAAAAGTGACATGATATAGACATGAAGTTGTGGGTGCTTCATCACTGGAGGTTTTTAAGAAGAGACTAGATAGCCACTTGTCTCAAATTGTCTCCTGCTTGAGCAGGGGGTTGGACTAGAAAACCTCCAAGGTCCCTTCCAGCTCTATTCTGATTACGATGACTGCACCATTTGAAGATCAGACTATACTTCATAAAGACACAACATTGTTGATTTAGTTTTGATTTAGCACACCATAAAAATAGTCATTGTGGATGGTTAAATCATAGCTAATGTGTGAACCAGGCTGTTGTTTAGAAAATCATGTCTAAAGCATATTATAGCTTAGAGTGATGTAAAAGCCTAAATCTCACTAGATATCTCCATAGTTGCGTATAGCTAACAATCAAACTAACACATTTTAAATGTTTAAATTAGTCTTCAGATTAATAAAAAAACCTGTCATCTTAATCTAATTATGAATTCATTCTTTCCTTCCACTTAGTAAGTAAGTAGACAGAAAGAGAAAGAGAAAGAGAGAGGGGGGCTTTACATTTTATTATTGTCTAGTATTATGTGTTTATATTTGTTTTACTTTAACACATTAGAGAAAACAATGGCATTTATCCATTTTCAAACAAGGTGAAGGTATCTCTCCACTATTACTTGCTGAAGTAAGATTGATAAATTACTTACAGCCGTCTTAGCTTCCCAATTTCACAAGTGGCTTTTGAAAGGATGCATCTTTTTCTTGATTTTAAAATATGGATTGAAAAAGATCCGCGTGACCATCCGATGGCAGGAAATTCTTTCTCTTTGGTCCCATCTTGTGGTCATTCAGATTTTTGCAGCCCAGGTGTACCTACATACCTGCAGCCCTGAATGACTGAGAATCTTCAAGATCTTTGACATTCAGCCCAGGTGTAGTATGCCTATTTTAAAATGATGTTTTTAAATCTTACATCACAAGCCATCAATTAATTTTATTTACATATTTTAATCTCAATCCCCCCTCTTTGGTCCCACTCCCCTTGCAGTCTTCCAGTTTTCTCTTCCCAAAATCAAACTTTTGCCATGTGACAGCAGCAAGGTAAATGCAGCACGTTGATCATGGCTTAAAGTCAAAGCAGTTTCTCTAAACCCAGCAGGGGTCACTCTTGGGCAACCATTCCAAGCTACTTGGGGCCTTCTGCTGATTTTACTCGCCTTTGGCTACCCCAAGGAAAGGATGGCCTCTGGAGGGAACTTTAGTCCGTTATTTGTTTCATGGGACACTCTGCCCTTGCCTTTAAGATCGACCTCTAAAGAGAGACAGTAACGCTGTTGCAGCATTATTTGCTTCTCCTGTTCTGTAGCCAGATTCACAGTTCAGAGTTTCTTTAGCCACAAAGCGCTTTCTGCTTGTACTATAATCCCAGTGCCGTGGGTTGGGACCATTGGCTTCTTATTGTCCAAATAAATCTGGGTATAGAGAGCTGACAGACCGAGCACAATTAAATAATCAATTTTAAAGTTCAACTATAGCTATGGGTTGCTGGCATCGGGCCAAAATAATCCAATACCAAAGTCTGGTTGACAACATTGTTAAATATCATGGGAAACAGGATGCTTGATAAAGTGCTAGGCTTGTCTTACATTTTGGCACTCCTACGTTTAGCAATCTTAAATGTACTGACAAGGGAGTGAGCAGTAAGGCTGGGCAAAGCATTTGAAAGGCATGTTTTACATAGCAAGTTAGCCCAAGCCAAGCATCCTTCCCAACAGATAAAAAAAAAACTACTGAGTGTGATTGTCCCCAGCTGTCTGAATTTGCATGCATGTTGACCCAATGAAAGTGTTGTCCGAATGTGCATAGACCAGGGGTGTCAAACTCGATTTCATTGAGGGCCGCATCAGGGTTGTGTTTGACCTCTGGGGGCTGGGGTGGGCGTGGCCAGGATGGGCATGGCCAACTCAACGTCACTCATGTCGGGGGCGCCTGTGGTGGCCCACAGTGTTTATGCCAGCGAAAACGGGCTCCCAAGCTCCATTTTTGGCTGCCACGGCCTCCTGCAACCCTCTGCCAGAGAAAATGGAGCTTGGGAGGGCTGGTCCTTCACTGTTTCCAGGGCAGCCCCATGGGCCAGATCTAAGTACCCCGCAGGCCGGATCCAGCCCCCGGGCCTTGAGTTTGACACCCCTGGCATAGACAACTACCTGCACAGATAACTAGGATAAGCTTCAAAGTTGAGTGAGCTGTGCAAATGACACAGCTGCTTTAAATGGCTCAGAGTCAGTCTTCATGCACAATTATGACTGCAAGGAAGGTTTTGAAAATGGTTGGGCAGCCCTGCAGAGAGAAGTCTTGAAGCATTTTTCTTTAAGCATGGAGTGAAAGGGGGTATTGCTGTCCTCCAACACTGGTGTGAACAGATCCTTAGGAATTCTCAAAAGCTTACTAAGCTCTTTCACAATAGTGTCATTATTAAAGTACAGAGAATGGATGTCCGCTAAGACAGGGAAAGAGGCTTCTGATTTCCTATCTCATTCTCAGCTTTCAACTTAATTTCTTTCTAATGTAATTCTTGCAGTGTTTAGATACCACATTCTTGTTTTTTTAATTGTGATAATGTGGTAGAAGATGCTGTTGTTGTTTGGCATTTTTTCTTTTTCTTCTGCTAGACTTATCTCTGTGGGATTAAGCCCCCTTAGGTGTCTCCTGTTTTCTGGTCTAAAACAGACCCGCAGGAGAAGGTCCTCCCAGATTTATTTCCATGGGATTTAATTAAAGTGTGGGAAACCAGACATGAGTTGTGGATCCCTGAAGAGATAGTTAGTTGTATAATGGAAAATAGAGTCCTTTCCAGCTGTGACACTGACTTGAGAATTAGAACTGATTATTTCTTCATTTTTTGGGGGGGGGAGGAATCTACGAGCTATTTTTCACCAATTTGAAATAGTGTGGTAAAAATGTACACAAATATTTGTCACTGTATTAATGAGTCTACTTAATGATGATATCAGTTGCATAACTATTTCTTCCAGAAGTAACATATCAGGCAAGCTGTTATTATGCAGGGTGGATGTTTTCCCAAGTTTCCTCCAGAGTTTTTAATTTTTTGTTTGTTTGTTGTTGAGTTATTTCTCTCTTTCCCATTACAGAATCTCAGAATTTAGAGCAGCCGTTGTGTTTAAAGGGCAGTCTACGGCCTGCAGCATTAATCAGGAATTTGAGTGGTATACTAAAGTGGTCAGTAAATCCTTCATCCCCTCCCCATCAACACTTTCTGGAATCTTGTACCTCTTAACATTAGTTTTCACAATGGGAAATGGTCACTGTGGGTTGAGATGTATCTCCAAGTTGAAAGCAATGGGTCAGTTTATATTCAGACATGGCAAGAGGCGTGCCCTTCATAAAAATGACACTGGAGGGAAAGAACATGAGAAACAAAACTGGATCCATCTACTATGATTGTGAAGGTGGAGCCATGTGGTGTTATGCTACATTTTGTGTCTTTGCTAAATGGAACAGGATTGAAGGAATTTGGGGGATAAGAATAACATAATGACAGCATTGGAAGGGACCTTAGAGGTCTTCTAGTCCAACCCCCTGTTCAGGCAGGAAACCATATTTCATTTCTGACAAATGGCTGTTCAATCTCTTCTTAAACACTTCCAGTGTTGGAGCACACACAACTTCTGGAGGCAACTCGTTCCACTAATTAATTGTTCTCACTGTCAGGAGATTTCTCCTTAGTTCCAGGTTGCTTCTCTCTTTGATTAGTTCCAATCCATTGTTTCTTGTCCTGCCTTCAGGTGCTTTGAAGAATAGGTTGACACCCTCTTCTTTCTGGTAGCCCCTCAAATATTAGCACGCTGCTATCATGTCTCCCCTAGTCCTTCTTTTCATTAAACTAGACATAGATTGTATGACAGGAGTGAATGCAAACCAAGAGAGAACTATTTAAACAAAAAAGCCACAACCTAGTTGCAATGCTCAATCCTGTGAATTGTCCTGCACAGTGACTAAGGACCAATATATCTGTATTAGTGTCATCTTCAAATGGCTGAAAATGATGGAGGCAAACATTCATTCACACAGAAGTCTTCACACTGTGTTTAGAAAGGGAAAGAAAAAAGAAGAAGAAATGATATCCACTCTAGCATTATCTCAGGCAAGGTGAATACCTTCCATAACAAAGAAAGGCTAAAGAAAAGACTATATCCAAAGGGTTATGAATCATCTAGTTTTGGACAGACTAGTCAACACATCAACCAAGTAACTTAACACAAACATTTCACAAAATGTAAGAAATCACCAGCTCAAAGACAAATAAAGTCTATGTTCAGATTATCAGTTTCCAATTGCCTGTGCAATTACTCTCTAATTTTCTCCAACTAATATCCTTATTTTATTATTTGAAATTCCGACACAGAAAAGCCTTGAGGGATATAGCTCCCAAAATATTACTTGATGTGTATTTGAGATTCTGAAACATAATGATGGCTAGAGCTGTCAACAGCAGAGCTTTCCAATGCCCTGCTAGCTGGCTAGGGAATTCTGGGAGTTGAAGTCCAGACATTTTAAAGTCGCCAAGGTTGAGAAACACTGCTGTAGAAGAATCAGCAAGGTTCCCCCCCCCACTTATAATTGGCTTGTCTGATGATCAGTCACTACTAAAACTCACATATTTCAATATAATACAAGCAGGGGTGGGTTCTGGTTTTCATCGCTGCCGGTTCGCTCAGTGTCGCGCCCCGTGCACGCGCGTGCATGCACAGTGCTTAAAAAAAGCTTCTGCGCATGCGCAGAAGCAAAAAAAACAAAATGGCGCCGCCTATGGCACCGCCGAAAGAACCAGTTTGGGGGCGTGGCAGGCCTGGGTCGCTGCCGGTTCTAGCGACCAGGCCGCCAAGTTACTACCGGTTCTAAAGAACCGCTCCGAACCGGGAGGAACCCACCTCTGTATACAAGTATAAAACTGTACAAGTTTTAGACATGCATCTTGGTGTGCAAGCCTGGGCTGTCTAAAATGGGAGGTGAGGACTATCTTTGTTTCTTTGACTGCTGTCGTAATGGGACTTTCAAGGCAGAAATATGAAATGTGCTGTTTTAACGGGCAGCCACTAAAATGCCCTATAATGTCTTGCTGCTAGGTTCAGCCTCTTTCTCTCTTTCCCCCTCTTTCTCTCTCTCTCTTTCTTTCTTTCCTTCCTTCTTTCCTTCTTTCTTTCCCTTTCTCTCTCTTTCTGTCTCTCTCTTTCTCTCTCTCTTTCTTTCTTTCCTTCTTTCTTTATTTCCCTTTCTTTCTTTCTTTCTTTCTTTCTTTCTTTCTTTCTTTCTTTCTTTCTTTCTTTCTTTCTTTCTTTCTCTCTCTCTCTCTCTCTCTGTCTATCTCTCTCTGTCTCTGTCTCTGTCTCTGTCTCTCTGTCTCTCTTTCTTTCTTTCTTTCTTTCTTTCTTTCTTTCTTTCTTTCTTTCTTTCTTTCCTTTCTTTCCCTTTCTCTCTCTTTCTGTGTCTCTTTTTCTGTCTCTCTCTTTCTTTTTCTCTCTTTCTTTCTCTTTCTCTCTCTTTCTGTCTCTGTCTCTCTCTCTCTCTCAAGCCAGCTCTTTTCTTTTATTACACTGTGTGTGCTCAATAACAGCAAGTGGCTTTAGGCTTTCCTTCCCACCCACCCACCCCTTCCCACTTGAAACCTGCACAGTTTCCAGCCTTGGAAGAAAGAGGGCAACTGGTTTTCCGTGGTTGCAGCATAGCGACTCACAGCTCCGTCCCAGATGCTGTCACTGTCACTACCAGAGCAGATTTGCAACATCTTGTCACAGGCACACATCAATGCCTGTGCCTGCTGCCTTTTTCCCCAGAGGACAGGCTAACACCTGCTGCTGGCAGTGTGCCGGGCCTTCAGGGAACAAATGTTCGATTGCTGCTCGGTGATAGGATGGGACAGATTCTAAATTTCAAGTGAACTGGCTAAAGGCACCCTAGGCTCATCGCAGCCAGGCCTGCACCCAGATGGTTCCAGGTTTTATGGAGTCTGAGGGAGGTGGGGGGAGAAGGGGGGAGTCATGTACATGCAGCAGCATTTTGAAAAAAATTAGAAAGAAATCACACCAACAATAAAGTTGTAGGATTAGATTTGTGGAGAAAACGATTTCTTGGTAAGCATTGTTACGTGGATGGGAATTTTAATTTTGGGCATTTCTTAACTGTGATACCTATAATATTGTGTGACCATCCCTTCCTTCCTTCCTTCCTTCCTTCCTTCCTTCCTTCCTTCCTTCCTTCCTTCCTTCCTTCCTTCCTTCCTTCCTTCCTTCCTTCCTTCCTTCCTTCCTTCCTTCCTTCCCTCCCTCCCTCCCTCCCTCCCATTCTTCCTTCCCTCCTTTTCCTTCCTTCCTTCTTTCCCTCCCTCCATCCCTCCCTCCCTCCTGCCATCCCTTCCTTCCAAACTAAACCACAAATATACAATGACAGTTATTGCAGGATATAATGCATGTATCATGAGCCAAACAGCTAACCCTTAAAGGTTTATAGACTTTGGAAAATTTTAATTATATAAAATACAAATTGCCTCCTCGAACATTTTCTTGCGTCTTCAGAATTTCTTATAATTTTATAATCTTTTAAAATTTAAATTTTAACATGAACATAATATAATTCTCATATACTGTTTTATATATATTTTTTACTGTACTGTACATTGCCCAGAGTCCCTTTTTGAAGGTTAGGGTTAGGGTCCAGAAATGTGAATATAAATAAAATAAACAAATAAATAGATTGCTTCTTTTGAGAGTTGTTTTGGTTCTGAGCTTTTTTCTTGGCATGTGAAATAAGATATCACAGTTCAAGACAATGGAGGATAAGCAAAAGGAAGTTAATTTTATTTAGTGGAGGGAAGCGTCTTTCCTGTGAAAATGATAAACTTTTGTTGAACGTATGCAGGACAGCAAGAAGATACAATTTTTTCTTTCAGTTCCATGCACTTTCAGTTAGACTGAAATGTTCCAGAAAATAAATTTGGCTTTAGGCCTGGGTTTGGAACTGACACTGTTTTGGTTGCACTCAAATTCTGAGATTTCACAAAGAGTCTCAGAAGCATTGTTTTTTTATCATCAACCAGAGTGTTGTTGGCATCTGCGGATGGTTGGGGTTTTAATAATTCCTTTCCCACTTAAGTGGAAATTTTCAGAAGCTGCTTCCCATGGGTTTTGTGTGTGTCTATGTGTGTTTGTGTGTGTTTGTCTTCAATATTCTTGGCAACTGCTTTGACAAGTCCCTGTAGTTTCCTTGGCAAAGCTTTTCCGAAATGGATTGCCATTGCCATCTTCCTTGGGTGGAGAGGGAGTGACTGGCCCATCTAGCTTTGTGCCTCAGATGAAGACTATAACTCACTATCTCTCAGTTTCTAGCCTGGGGCCTTCACCATGACACCAGATTGGCTGTTATTCCCATGAATTGAAAAACTACATAAATATTCTTGAGGAGGTTACCTAGCAGAGGTAGCACACGGCTTTCCCTCTTTTCGCAACTAATCTTGGTATGACAATAAATTAATTAGTTTAAACAGCACATATGGGCATTCATTTCAGTTTGGAAGGATGTCTTGTTGGCAGGTGGTTTGTCTGTCCATAGCTTGTTTTTCATCTCATCCTGATTTAAATCAATCCTAAGCAGGGATGGGTTGTAACTTACCTCGCCGCCAGTTCGCTTCCTCCCGCGCCGCGTGGCTGTGCACGCATGCGCAGTGCTGAAAACTCAGCTTCTGCACATGCGCAGAAGCAAAACAAGCAAAACATTCCAAAAAAAAAAAGCCAAAAACAAGATGGCAGCACATGCGCAGTGCCGAAAACTTGGCTTCTGCACATGCGCAGAAGCAAAAACCAGCAAAAAATTCCCAAAAAATATTTTAAAATAATAATAATAATAATCCCCAAAAAAGATGGTGGTGTCCACGGACCGGCACCAACAGAACTGGCTCCGTTACGTCACCACCAGTTTACTACCGGTTCTATAGAACCGATGCGAATCGGGAGGAACCCACCTCTGATCCTAAGGCATCCAGTTCCAAATAATTAAAGGACAGGAGGTGCTGACTTCTCAATGGGTAGATATCTGTATCTGGTTATAGAAAAGATGAGATGGGAAGGACAAATTCAGGTGACTAATGATAGAGATGGTGCCTACTCACATCACACATAGTGTTTATTTATATGTATAGATGCAGACAAATGTGAACACAGAATCTAAGACGAAATGTATCTTGGTATCAATTCCTCAGATATGATTAAAGTCTTACTCTATTTGTATATAATAAAGATATATCATAATCCTTCCAACGTGAGGACAATGTCTTTCTTGCTATTATGTAGGATTTCATGGTTTAAGCAAGCTTCTGTTCTCATGATAGCAGTAGAGAATATAACATGATTGTTGCTGAAGACAAACCAGATTTAGCCATAAACTACTGAATTGGCAGGAAAATGGTTATAGCCATAGAGCAGCTAGTTAGCATGTTATTACCGAGATAAAGAAAACAAGTCTTGACAACGTTCAATATTACAGTGTACACATATGACAAATGTAACAGGGGGGGGGAATGAATAAGCATATACTTGTCTTTATATTGAAAAGAAGTTACCTAAAAATGACTTCATATAAAATATTTCTACTTTGGAACTGACTTTAAGAAAACAAATCATGTTCAGTTACAAAAATAATTAAGATCTCAACTACCATCTTCTGGGTTACCGCTACCAGATGTGCAATTTTCAGCTGACATGTAAAATAGAAAGGGGGAGGAGAAGGCAGACATCTGCATTTTCTAGGTGTTTATTTTTAAATAGAGGCTCAGCACCTCTATCCTGCCTACCTCATAATAATATTAATTGGAAAAAAAATAACACTCTTCATTGTTTAAATGCTTTAATGCCTTTTTTAAAATTAATCTCAAACTGTCGTTTGAATTTAGAATAATTTTAATAAAACCATCAAAATGAGTTTTTTTTAAAAAAAATATTAAAAATATAGAGGCTGATGAAATAGGATTTCTAGTGTTAGATCCCTGGCTGAAAATCATCCCAGAGAGATAATTACTAAGGGCTATTTATGTGTGATTACTGTTTGCAGACTTCAGTTCTTACTCTGATAACTGAATTTTCTTCCCTTTGCTGTAAATAGATTTAACTGTATAATCAGCATGTTTCTGAAGAGAAGGCCTTAAATTTTGTAGGCCAAGATGTGTATTTTGAAGAAAGACCCATTGCTGTTTTTGATAAAGCAAGCAGCTAAATGAAACATACCGGATTCAAATTTTTCTACTACTGGTTCTGTGGGCGTGGCTTGGTGGGCATGGCTTGGTGGGGCGGCACCTTGCTGTGAGTGACATTGAGTTGGCCACACCCACTAAGTCACATGACCCCCCACCAAGCCACCCCCACCAAGCCACGCCCATAGAAGTTGCCATCTTCTATAAAAAATCACTAAACCTAAAAAATATCCAAGTTACACATGAACTCGCTCTACCAGAAACCATTGTCTGCGAACTGTCCTTAAATACCACACTTCGCTTTCTACTATATTATAGAGCCCCCGATTATGACATCACACATGCGAACAAGTTAACCTCACTACTAACGTGGGCAGCCTCCTACCCACACCCTCTTATTTTTCTTGGTGATCTCAACCTACCTCATATTAACTGGACACTAAATGAATGTACAACTGAACCCATACATTCAACCCTATACAATGCTATTACCAATCTAGGGCTAGATCAACTAGTAACAANAACCTCACTACTAACGTGGGCAGCCTCCTACCCACACCCTCTTATTTTTCTTGGTGATCTCAACCTACCTCATATTAACTGGACACTAAATGAATGTACAACTGAACCCATACATTCAACCCTATACAATGCTATTACCAATCTAGGGCTAGATCAACTAGTAACAAACAACAC